>PITA01003659.1:0-10512 GCA_004023965.1 Spilogale gracilis | reverse complement strand
TGTAACTTCCATACTGTTTTCATGAGTGACTATACCAGTTTGCATTGCCACCAACAGTGTAAGAGGGTTCCCCTTTCTCTGCCTCCTTGTGAACATTTGTTGTTTCTTGACTTGTTAATTTTAACCATTCTGACTGGTGTGAGGTGGCATCTCATTGTGATTTTGATTTGTATCTCCCTGATGCCAAGGGATACAGAGCATTTTTTATGTGTCTGTTGGCCATTTGTATGTCTTCTTTGGAGAAGCGTCTGTTCATGTCTTCTGCCCATTTCTTGACTGGATTATTTGGTTTTTGAGTGTTAGTTTGATAAGTTCTTTATAGGCCCTTTATCTGATAAGACATTTGCAAATGTCTTCTCTCTGCATTTTAGTTTTTCTGACTGTTTCCTTTGCTGTGCAGAAGCTTTTTATCTTGTTCAAGTTCCAATAGTTCATGTTTGCTTTTGTTTCTCTTGCCTTTGGACATGTGCCTCACAAGAAGTTGCTGTGGCTGAGGTTGAAGAAGTTGCTGCCTGTGTTCTTCTCTAGGATTTTGATGGATTACTGTCTCACATTTAGGTATTTTATCCATTTTGAGTTTATCTTTGTATATGGTGTAAGAGAATGGTCCAGTTTCATTCTACGTGTGGTTGTCCAATTTTCCCAACATCGTTTGTTGAAGAGATTGTCCTTTTTTCCATTAGATATTCTTTCCTGACTTGTTGAAGATTAGTTCACCATAGAGTTGAAGGTCCATTTCTGGGTTTCCTATGCTGTTCCTTTGATCTGTGTGTCTGTTTTTGTTCCAGTACCATACTATCTTGATGATTATAGCTTTATAGTACATTGTGATGCCCTCAGCTTTGGTTTTCTTTTTCAACATTCCCCTGGCTATTCAGGGTCTTTTCTGGTTCCATACAAATTTGGGGATTATATGTTCCAGGTCTGTGAAAAATGTTGATGGTACTTTGATAGGGATTGCATTGAATGAGCAATCTACACATGGTAGTGTAGACATTTTAACATTATTTTTCTAGTCCATGAGCATGGAAAGTTTTTCCATTTCGTTGTGTCTTCCTCAATTTCTTTCATAAGTGTTTTGTGGTTTTTAGGGTGCAGATCCTTTACCTCTTTGGCTAGGTTTATTCCTAGTATCTTATAGTTTTTGGTGCAATTGTAAATGGGATAGATTCCTTAGCTTCTCTTTCTTCTGCCTCATTGTTAGTGTATAGAAATGCAGCTGATTTCTGTACATTTATTTTATATCCTGCCATGTTGCTGAAATCCTGTATGAGTTCTAGCAATTTTGGGATGGAGTCTTCTCGGTTTTCTACATAAAGTATTATGTCATCTGCGGAGAGTGATAGTTTGACTTCTTTTTTGCCAGTGTGAATCCATTTTATTTCTTTTTGTTCTCTGATTGCTGAAGCTAGGGCTTCTTTTTTTTTTTTTTAAGATTTTATTTATTTATTTGACAGAGAGGGGGAGAGAGAGAGAGAAAGAGAGAGAGAGAGAGAGAGAGAGAGAGAGAGAGAGACATCACAAGTAGAGAGGCAGGCAGAGAGAGAGGCAGAAGCAGGCGCTCCCCACTGAGCAGAGAGCCCAATGTGGACCTTGATCCCAGGACCCTGAGATCATGACCTGAGCCTAAGGCAGAGACCTTAACCCACTGAGCTACCCAGGCGCCCTGAAGCTAGGACTTCTGATACTATGTTGAACAACAGTGGTGAAAGTGGACATTCCTGTCGTGTTCCTGACCTTAAGGGAAAAACTGTCAGTCTTTCCCCATTGAGAATTATATTCACTGTGGGCTTTTCATAGATGGCTTTTATGATATTGAAGTCTGTTCCCTCTATTCCTACACTGTTGAGAGTTTTAATCAAGAAGGGATGCTGTACTTTGTCAGATGCTTTTTCTGCATCAATTCACAGGATCATATGGTTCTTTTCCTTTCTTTTATTAATGTGATATATCATATAAATTGATTTGTGAATGTTGTACCATGCTTGCAGTCCGGGAATAAATCCCACTTGGTTCTGGTGAATAATCCTTTGTTAAAAATTCATTCATTCATTCATTCATTCATTCATTCATTTATTATGATCAGCCAACATATAGCATTGGGTGTTATATACAACTAATGAATTGTTGAATACTACACCAAAAACTAATGATGTACTACTATATGTTCAATAATTCTTCTAATCTACTATTGGATCCTGTTGGCTAGTATCTTGGTAAGAATTTTGGCATCTATGTGCATCAGGGATATTTGTCTGTAATTCTCCTTTTTGCTGGGGTCTTTGTCTCATTATGGGATCAAGATAATGCTGGCCTCATAGAATGAGTTTAGAAATTTACTTTCCATTTCTATTTTTTGAAACAGCTTCAGAAGAAGTATTATTTCCTCTTTAAATGTTTGGCGGAATTCCTTTGGGAAACCATCTGGCCCTGGACTCTTGTTTGTTAGGAGATTTTTGATTACTGCTTCATATTCCTTGCTGGTTATGTGTCTGTTCAGATTTTCTGTTTCTTCCTCTTTCAGTTTTGGTAGTTTATAAGTTTCTAGGAATGCATCCCTTTCTTCCAGATTGCCTAATTTGTTGGCATACTTACTCATAATATGTTTTTTTCCTTCTCCTACTGTCCTCTATATTACTTCTTATGCTCCACAAGTAAGTGAAATGTGGGGCATAAACAATGAATCTTGGAACACTGAAAAAATTTTTAAAAATTAAAAAAAGAATAACACAAAAATGAACTATAATAAAAAAAATTAGGGCGCCTGGGTGGCTCAGAAGGTTAAAGCCTCTACCTTCGGCTCAGTTCATGATCTTGGGGTCCTGGGATCGAGGCCCGCATCAGGCTCTCTGCTCAGCAGGGAGTCTGCTTCCTCCTCTCTCTCTCTGCCTACTTGTGATCTCTCTCTCTGTCAAATAAATAAATAAAATCTTTAAAAAATTATTCATTATTAACTATGTTTTTTTGTATCTTTTACTTAACTCCTGAGAGGTCTGTGGAAATGTTCTTTTATTTAGAGATCCTATTTTTACTCTTTGTATTTGAAAACACAACTGTAAAATATCCATTTATAATAACTACAGTGAGTTCTTCATGTGTGGAAGGGGTTCCAAAATAAAAACTCATTGAAATAAGAAAAAAATATGTTCTTATAATTGTTTGTATTTCCTTGGTGTTGGTTGTGATATCTCCTCTTTCACTCATGATTTTATTAATTTGGATCCTTTCTCTTTTGGTAAGTCTGGCTAGGGCTTTATTGATCTTATTAATTCTTTCAAAGAACCAGCTTCTAGTTTTGTTGATCTGCTCTACTGTTCTTTTGATTTCTATTTCAGTGATTTCTGCTCTAACTTTGTTATTTCTCTTCTCCTGTGTGGTTTAGGCTTGGTGTTCTTTCTCCAGGTCTTTTAAGTGTGAGGTTACCTTGTGTATTTGAGACTCTTTTGGTTTCTTGAGAAAAGCTTTTATTGCTGTGTACTTCCTTCTTAGGAACATCTTTGCTACATCCAAAAGGTTTTTGAACAGTTATGTTTTCATTTTCATTTGTTTCCATGAATTTTTTAAATTCTTCGTTAATCTCCTGGTCGACCTAGTCATTCTGTAGTAGGATGCTCTTAAACATCCAAATATTTGAGTTTCTTCCAAATTTCCTTTTGTGATGGAGTTCAAGTTTCAAAGTATTGTGGTCTGAAAATATGCAGGAAGTAATCCATCTTTTGGTACTGGTTGAGACTGGGTTTGTGACCCACTATGTGATCTGTTCTGGAGAATAGAACCTTAACAGTAACACTTAGAGCCCCTTCATGCCTCTACACTCTAATTACCCCTAAAGATAATCTTTATTATGAACTGAAAAGCTATAGATTAATTCTATTTTCGAACCCTGTATATATAGGAACAAGAAATATGCTGTTTTTTGTCTGACTTCATTTTCTCAACATTGTTGGTAATTTTCATTCATGTTATTTTATGTAGTTTTAGTTTATTTTCATTGTTGCTGTGTTCCATTGTATGACTGTTCTACATTATATCTTTCTGGCTTGATACACATATGATAATAGAATGGCACTCACAGTTTGGGCGTATGCCCCAGAGTGAAATTTCTAGTCATAGGATTTACCTGTGGTCTATTTGCCAAAGCAGTTGCAACAACTTACATTTATATCCATAGTATAAGAAGGGAGTCCTTGCTCCACATCTTCAGTGACAGTTGTAGTTGCTTGTAAGTTTTGATTTGGGCTTTTCTGGCATGTGTGCAATGACATTTCTCTCTTTTTTTTTAAAGTACTATATATTATATACAACTAATGAATCGTTGAACACTACATCAAAAACTAATGATGTACTATATGTTGGCTAATTAAAAATAAAAATATATTCAATTTAGTTAACACAATGTATTATTTGTTTAAGGGGTAGAATTTCATGATTCATGGGTTCATATAATGCTCAGTGCTTATTATATATGTGCCCTCCTTAATGCCTGTCACCCAGTTATCCCATCCCCCAGTTACCCTATCCCCCCGACCTTCCCTCCAGCTACCCTGTTTGTTCCCTATAGTTAAGAATATCTTATAGTTTTTGGGATGCCTGGGTGGCTCAGTTGGTTGAGCAGCTGCCTTCAGTTCAGTCATGATCCTAGCGTCCTGAGATTGAGCCCCATGTGGGGCTCCCTGCTCAGCAGGGAGTGTGCTTCTCCTTTTGCCCCTCCCCCTGCTTGTGTGTTCTCTCTCTCAAATAAATAAATAATCTTAAAAAAGAGTCTCTTATGGTTTGCCTCCCTCTCTGTTTTTATCTTATTTTATTTTTCCTTCCTTTCCCCTATACTCATCTGTTTTGTTTCTTAAATTCCACATATGAGTGAAATAATATTGTATTTGTCTTTCTCTGACTGACTTATTTCACTTAGCATAATATCCTCTAGTTCTGTCCGTGACGTTGCAAATGGCAAGATTTCATTCTTTTTGATGGCTGAGTAATATTCTGTTATGTATATACCCCACAATTTCTTTATCTGTTATCTTTCAACAGACATCTGAGTTCTTGGCATATTTTGGCCATTATGGACATCCAATGACATTTCATTATGGTTTTAATTTACACTTGCTATCTATCATTACTGATATGATTTTTTTCATCTTTTTATATGATTATTTTCATCTAGATACCTTCTGTGAAATACCTGTTCATGTCTCTTTGCCACTTTTTGATTGAGTTTGTCCCTTGTTGACCAGAGGATTTTCTGTATTCTCTGAATATAGGCTCTACCATAGAGGTTTTAAGTCTCCAGTGGAAATACCTTCTATTTTATATTGTACTTTTGAACTCTTTTAATGGTATTTTTGATGAATGGATGTTTTTAGATTTAATCTAATTTATTGGTCCTTTTTAAAGGCTATGCATAAGAAATCTTTGCCAAATGTTAAGATCATGAAGATAGCACAAATGGCAAAGTATGTTGCCCATTGATATCCTTTGTCTATTTTTTCCCAGTAGGTTGAATTATTAAAAGCTTCAGAAATAGCAGGTATTTTTGTTTTATCCCAGACTTTAGTGAAAACTTCTCATGTTTTAATTTTTTTAAAAGATTTTAAAAAAATTTTAGGTAATCTCTACACCCAATGTGGGGCTTGAACTCACGACTCCAAGATCAAGAGTGACATGCTCTTCTGACTGAGCCAGGCAGGAGCCCCTCAAGTTTTAATATTAAAATTTATATTTGTTTTAAGTTTTTTTTTAATCATTACCTATTATCACATTTAGGGAATTTACTATATCCCAAGTTTTCTTCTAGAAAACCTATGGTTTTACCATTCATACTCAGAATTACAGCCTACTTGGAATGGATTTTTGCATAAGGTGGAAGATAGTGGTCCTTAGCACACTTAATAAAATTAACAGTAGATACTTAATATCATTTGGTCCATGTTCAGATTTCCTCTATTGCCTAAAATATACCTTTTGTAGATTTTTTGTTGAGATCTGGATCCAAATGAAGGCTCTGTTAAAAAATTACTTCCTCATTCTATTTACTTATGAAGGACGTAAGTTGTCCTGAAAATGTTTAATGTATCAAGTTTTATTATTGATTCCCTCTGGTATCATTTAACTTGTTCCCCTGCCTATATGTGTCCTGTTAGATATAAAGAATGAATTAGGTTTAACTTGAATACTTTTTGGAGTAGGTACTTCATTAGTGGTGGTATGTGTGGTATCCAGTTTGGGGTTGTGTCATGTTTAGTGAGGCTAAGCTTGATAAGTGAGTTGGGTGATGACAGTCTCAACCTTTCCTTGTAAAATTCCTCATTAACTATCCACCTAATAATTTTGCCATCCATCAATGACCATATCCTGAATCAGCTATGAACTGAGAAATTGCAAAATTATAAATTGTAATTTGTCCACTGATTCTGTATTTAGTAAGTGAAAGAGGTTTACTTTATTCTCCAATATTTGATTACTCTGAAGTAGCATTCATATTAGATGGCAGAATAAATGTGTAACTCCTTCCCTTTATCAGATTTTAAAGGAGTTGGTGTCTTTGCAAGTTTCAGTGTCATCTTTCCAGTGAGTTTGTCTTTTCTCTCTCTTTTTTTATTGAGGTTCATTATGAGTTCATTGCTTTTCATCTATTCCATGTATTTTAATGAATTGCAGTCTTACTTTTTTGAAAAAATTTATTTATCTGTGGTAGGGGAGGGGAAGAGAGAGAGGGAGAGAATCCCAAACAGACCCCCCCATTGAGCACAGAGCCCTGCACAGGTCTTACTTTCATGACCCTGAGATCTTGACCTGAGCCAAAATCATGAGTTGGATGCTTGACTGAGCCCCCCAGGCACTCTACAGTCCTATTTTTTTAATGAGTATTTTTACTGAAGCATAATATACATGTAGGTAGTGGATGAACCATTAACATACAACTTGAGGTAGTCTTTAGAAGGTAAACATGCCTGAATGGCCATGGTTTATGTCAAGAAATAAAAAATGGAAAGGTACCTTGTGTTCATGGATTAGAAGATTTAATAATGTTAAAATGTCCATACTAGTCAAAGCGATCAACAGATTCATTGCTGTCTCTATCCAAATCCCAATGACATTTTTTTACAGAAACAAACAAAAAAATTCTAAAATTCATAAGGAACCACAAAAGGCCACAAATAGCCGAATCAATCATGAGAAAGAAGAACAAAGTTAGAGGCATCACACTTTCTGATTTCAAAATGTTACAAAGTTACAGTTTCAGATAGTATGGTGCTTTTCAGAGCATAGGTGTTTCACCTCTTTGGTTAGGTTTATTTCAAGGTAACTTATTGTTTTTGGTGCAGTTGTAAATGGGATTGATTTCTTAATTTCTCTTTCTGCTGCTTCATTATTAGTATATAGAAATGCAACAGATTTCTGTATGTTGATTTTATATCTTGTAACTTTACTGAACTCGTTTATCAGTTCTAGCAGTTTTTTGGTGGAATCCTTTGGGTTTTCTATGTATATCATGGTATCTGTAAATAGTGAAAGTTTTACTTCTTTCTTCTGATTTGGGTGCCTTTTATTTCTTTTTGGTGTCTGATTGCTGTGGCTAGGACTTCCTGTACTATGTTGAATAAAAATGGTGAGAGTGGACATCCCTGTCTTGTTTATGTTCATAGAGGAAAAGCTCTTAATTTCCCCCCATTTAAGATGATATTATCGGTGGGTTCTTTGTATATGGCCTTTATTATGTTGAAGTATGTTCCCTTGAAACCTACCTTATTGAGGGTTTTTATCATGAATGTATGTTGTACTTCATTAAATGCTTTTTCTGTATCTGTTGACATGATCATATGGTTCTTATCCTTTCTTTTATTAATGAGGTACATCACATTTATTGCTTTGTGAATATTGAACTATCCTTGTAACCCAGGAATAAATCCCACTTGATTGTGGTGAATGGTTTTTTAAATGTATTGTTGGATTCAGTTTGCTTGTATTTTGTTCAGAATTTTTGCATCTGTGTTCTTCAGGAATATTGGCCTGTAGTTCTCTTTTTAAATGATGTCTTTATGTAGTTTGGTCTGAGGGTAATGCTGGCCTCATAGGATGAATTTTCTTTCTCTATTTCTTGGAATAGTTTGAGAAAAATAGGTATTAACTCTTCTTTTAGTGTTTGGCAGAATTCACTTGTGAAGCCATCTGCTCCTTGACTTTTGTTTGGAGTTTTTGATTACAGATTCAATTTCTTTCTGAAAACAATAAAACACTGCTGAAAAAACCTGAAGGTGACACAGAGAGATAGAAAGACATTCCATGCTCAAATGAACTCATTTATCAGTTCTAGCAGTTTTTTGGTAGAATCCTTTGGGTTTTCTATGTATATCATGTTATCTGCAAATAGTGGAAGTTTTACTTCTTCCTTCTGATTTGGATGCCTTTTATTTCTTTTTGGTGTCTGATTGCTGTGGATATCACAGCAATTTACAGGAACATATTCCTGTACTATGTTGAATAAAAATGGTGAGAGTGGACATCCCTGTCTTGTTTATGTTCATAGAGGAAAAGCTCTTAATTTGCCCCCCATTGGAAGGGGATTAGAAGAATAAATATTGTTAAAACGTCTGTAGAGGTGCCTGGGTGGCTCAGTTGGTTAAGCAACTGCCTTCGGCTCAGGTCATGATCTCGAAGACCCGGGATTGAGCCCCACATCGGGCTCCCTGCTCGGCGGGAAGCCTACTTCTCCCGCTCTCACTCCCCCTGCTTGTGCTCCCTCTCTGGCTGTGTTTCTTTCTGTCAAATAAATAAATAAAATCTTTAAAAAAATGTCTGTAATACCCAAAGCAATCTACATATTTAATGCAATCCCTATCAAAATAAAAACAGCATTTTTTCACAGAGCTAGAATAAACTATTCTAAAATGTGTATGATACCACAAAATACACCAAATAGTCAAAGCAGTCTTGAAAAAGAAAAGCAAAGCTGGAGGCATCACAATTCTGAACTTCAAGTTATACCACAAAACTATAGTGATCAAGACAGTAAGGTACTGATACAAAAACAGACACATAGATCAATAGCATAGAAAACCCAGAAATTAACCTACATCTATATGGTCAGTTAATCTTTGACAAAGCAAGAAAGAATATCTAATGGAGAAATGTCTCTTGGACAAATGGTGTTGGGAAGACTGGAGAGCAACATGCAAAGAATGAAACTGGACCACTTTTTTACACCGTACACAAAAATTCAAAATTGATGAAAGACCTAAATGTGAGACCTGAAACCATAAACATCCTAGAAGAGAACACAGGCAGTAATATCTTTGACAATGGTCATAACAACCTTTTTCTAGGTATGTCTCTCAAGGCAAGGGAAACAAAAGCAAAAATAAACTATTGGGAGTTCATCAAAATAAAAAGCTGCACAATGAAGGAAAAAATTGATGAAACAGGCAACCTACAGAACATGAAAAATATTTGCAAAGGATAAAGTGTTAGTATCCAAAATCTATGAAGGACTTTTTAAAATTATATGTTCAGTTAACCAACACATAGTACATCATTAGTTTTTGATGTAGTGTAATGATTCATTAGTTGCATATAACACCCAGTGATCATCACAACATGTGTCTTCCTTAATATCCATCACCTGCAAACAAATAATCCAGTTAAAAAATTGTACAGAAGACATGAATAGACATTTTTCCAAGGTGATATCCAGATGGCTAGAGACATATGAAAAGATGTTGAATATGATTCATCCTCAGGAAAATGCAAATAAAGACTACAATGAGATATCACCTCACACCTGCCAGAATGATTAAAATTAACAGCACAAGAAACAACAGGTGTTGGCGGATATGGAGAAAGGGGAACCCTCTTGCACTCTTGATGGGAATGCAAATGGCTATAGACACTGTGGAAAACAGTATGGAGGTTCTCTGAAAAGTAAAAAATAGAACGACCTTATGATCCAGCAATTGCACTAGGTATTTACCCAAAAAAATACAAAATTGTAAATCATTTTATGTCTTCTTCAATTTCTTTCATGAGTGTTCTGTAGTTCCTCGAGTACAGATCCTTGACTTCTTTGGTTAGGTTTATTCCTAAGTATCTTATAGTTTTTGGTGCTATAGTAAACGGAATCGATTCTCTGATTTCCCTTTCTATTTTTTTGTTGTTAGTGTATAAGAATGCAACTGATCTCTGTGCATTGATTTTGTATCCTGCCACAGGATACACATGTAAATTCCATGCTCATGGATCAGAAGAATAAACATTGTCAAAATGTCTATACTGCCCAGAGCAATCTACACTTTCAGTGCCATTCCAATCAAAATTCCACCAACATTCTTCAAAACGTTGGAACAAACAATCCTAAAATTTATATGGAACCAAAAAAGACCCCGAATCGCTAAGGAATTGCTGAAGAAGAAAAGCAAAGCTGGGGGCATCTCATTACCTGACTTCAGGCTTTATTACAAAGCCGTGATTACCAAGACAGCATGGTACTGGCACAAAAACAGAGAAATAGACCAATGG
>PITA01003658.1:125898-135908 GCA_004023965.1 Spilogale gracilis | reverse complement strand
GTGACCTCAGCTGAAATCAAGAGTCAGAGGCTGAATCAACTGAGCCCCCCGGGTACCCTAGAACCTATCTTTAACTGAATGATGGTTCAGTTTGAGACATTTTGCTGGACCTAGGGATCTATATTAGCAGAAGAAGGATATGATCTTAGGCCGTGAGGAGCAGGGCAAGTGGGCGGAGCTGTGGGCAATCTGGAGTTCTCTGACCTACTAGGAGTCATATCGGAAATGAGGCTGTTGAGGGTTTGGATCGGCCCTAGTCCACCATGCTTTTCTGCCTGTGAGCAGGGCATATCCCCATGTCAGCCCTGTTTTCTACATCATTCCCTTGCTGTTCGCGACTTGCCCAGGGTCACATGGGGAGTTAGTGGCAGAGCTAGACTGTAAAATCTCTGTAGGCAAACACTTGGTATATACCTTTGCTTACCTTGGGAGCAGAGCTGGAGGTCACAAAGAGGTGGCCCCCTGAGTACCCCAAGGGCAACAACTTGGTAATTCTGAGGGCAGGTAAGCCCTAAAGAACTGTTTAAAATATCTGGTGGTCATTTAAATGGAAATCAAGCAAAATGATTTGTGTTTTTTTCCTAGGGGAGGAAAAGATGGCACATCAGAATAGTTGTTTCTAAAGAGCACAGCCCAGGGTCCGGGGTCTTTCTGGAGCAAAAATAGGCCAATCCAAGCAGAATACAAGACGTGTTTTGCTCAGTAGCACCTCGAAACAATTTCAGTCAAGGTCCGGATTTAAATGGTTGTTACCCAGGTCAAGCTGGCACCAGTTACAAAAGGAAGCGGGTCATTGGGTTGTGTTTATAGAGGAAAGAGAATGGATTGTAAGATTGTTATCGCTAGACTCATGGTAGGGGAGGGGGCCCTCATTTGAAACCCTGGCCCCCAGAGGAAAGGAGCCCGGAGTGCTTTACGGACTCACACATAATTGGCCATACATTCCACAGGAAGAAGGTCTGCCTCTGGCTACATCCCTCTGCCTGGGAGAAAGGGAGAAAGGAGGAGGGGTCTGGGCAGGAGCGGGGAGTGGGGAGAGGGCCTCTGGCTTCTCGTGAAGACAGTTCTAAAGCATCGCCAGTTTTTCCAGCCTAGTTTCAGACTTTACATTGAAAACTGCCCCATCTCTAATGACTTGTGATGTTTCTTTTACTATTACCTCAATAAGCAGTGGCATACAGTTTCTACAGACAGGGTTTTTTTGTTTGGTTGGTTGGTTGGTTGGTTTTGGGAGCGTTTTTTGTTTTATTTTGTTTTGTTTTTGTTTTTTGGTGGGTTTTTTGATGTAAAGTTTTTGCGCTGCTTTATGGTTTGCAGCAAATACTGTTCCTGCCCCTTGAGGGAGGAAAAAGAAGAATTTACTCTCTGAGCATCCAGGCGGAAGAGTGACACAAAGAAATTAGAGTTTCACTTGCCAGAGGCTTTGGGTGCAGTTCCGAACTCCGATGAATCCTACCTGATGATCAACATGAAAACAAGCAGCTGAGGAGTTTTCATTAGTATCCAATTAGTAGATGATTTGCTTGTTAAATGTGTCTGCTAATTCATTAACAATTAGATAAATTAAATTTAATGGAAGGGATTTAGGTTGGAAAATAAAAGGCCACACATATTAATTTTAACTCTATAGATTAAAATCCATTTCCTGGGATTGGAAATGCCAGCCCCTTCGTCCCTCTCTCTCTCTTTCAAATCGGGCACAGCACACAGGCAATTAGAGCTCACAGGGTAGATTGTTTTTCTCATTTAAAGTATCTCTTGTCTCTGGAAATCGGTCCTGCAGCGGAGCATGTCCGTCTGCGCCTCTAGATGAGTGTCAGCGACAAATGGCGCCTGTGCTCAGAATGTTGATGGGGGCTGTTGTTGCACAGTGAGAACAGGAAAAGCCCTTCGCAATACAGTGAGGGATTCAGGAAGGTATTTTAGAATCTGAAGGGGCTTAAAGGTTGATTCCGCTGCTGATACTGAATTACAGCATGACCAAATGATTAACAAACTTGTCTTTCTTGAAATATCTCAGGGCAGAGTGGCTCTCAAGTGATTGCAAATTGGTTAATGACTTTAAAAAACAAGTAGCTTTGTCGAGTTTTCCAAAACAGTTGGGGATGTTTAGAAGTCCGGCGATTTACATCAAGTCGAGATACACAGAACTGGAAAGCCTTGCCTTCTTCGAAATAACTTCATTTCAGCATGACTGTCAGTGATGATAGAAGTTGCAACACGTTCCCCCTGTTCCAACACTTTGGGCTGTTTTCATGGTCTTTCTGACTGTTTTTCTGATCTTTGGACAGATCTCATTCACAATTTCCTGGAAAAACAACCAGTCTTTTCCCACAGGGGAATCACATTATGTAATTTTGCCTTGTTATCAAATAGAAGATTGAATCAGCAAAGCTAAACAGGGCGGCAAGGCAAACATCAACTCGGATTGGTCTTTTCAGGTTTTAAAAGGCAGTATTCAAACGGGGAAGGTTGTTATTGTTGTAATCTGTTCAGTGTGTGGAGCTGAAAGCAATAAGAGGTTGCCCGTAGGCCTCGATCTTTCCTGTGGAAGATGGGAGAGACTCTGTGACCTGCCAGGGTAGTTTCTCAGAAACTGGCAGTGGGATTATACAGGGAACATCAGTATTTTGCTTTCAACTCGTATTAATAGGTTGTTGAAAGTTCAAGTGAATGTTGTTGAGCTTGAGTGAGTGAAAAATTATTTCATAGCGTTTGTTAACTAGAAGAAGAGATCATTCACTGCTCGCTGACATCACAGTATCTGATTTCTCCTGGAGGACCTGACCTGATTTTCTATCATACGAGGGTCAGATTACCATTTACCTCAAAGTCAGCTACTGTGCTCGTAAAAGTTGTGTTTATCTTCTCTCGCTCAGATATGTGGCCATAAACACTGGTGTAGAAGCCTCATTGGACTTTTGTTCCCCTTTTACGTCGCTTTCTCTTAGTGGACATGTTCTGTTTTCTCCCTTACCTTTATATTCACTTTTAGGGGATTGTACAGAAAAACCCTCTTAAAAGGCAGTGGTTGATGACGCCAGTGTTTTTAAACGGCTTAAACTATGAAAAACTGAAGCGTCTTTAGATGAAGCAAGGTGGTAATGGATGATTTAGAAAAGGATTCTTTTTTTTTTTAAGATTTTATTTATTTGACAGAGAGAAACACAGCCAGAGAGGGAACACAAGCAGGGGGAGTGAGAGAGGGAGAAGCAGGCTTCCGGCCGAGCAGGAAGCCCGATGTGGGACTCGATTCCCGGTCTCCGGGATCATGACCTGAGCCGAAGGCAGTCGCTTAGCCAACTGAGCCACCAAGGCGCCCCTAGAAAAGGATTCTAATAAGGATTGCATTCTTGTTTTCTTTTGTTTTTAATACAGATCTATTCGTTAGATTGCCCTTAATGTTTTCACTCTCCAGCTTTCTCAGTTGATCATTGGACTGATTGACCTCTCCATATCACTGATTTTTGAATTTTCATTTATATGTTACAGAGCTGATGACGGAGTTGTTTGATTTTTGCATTTTGAGTGTGTTAGGCATCGCCAAGCACCCTAACTGTGCTTTGAAGAAGCTTGGATTTTATATGTAAAATCCTTGAAGAGCTGTGGATGGAAATTTGAGTCAATTTTCTTATCACCCAGGATGAGGGAGGGATTGGAGGGAGGGGCAAAGCACTTAACCCTATACAAATAATTTACTGATGTCTCAGATTTAAAATGTCTCCCTGGATATATTCAGGCATCTTCTCTCTGAGGTTTATTGATTCCAACTAAGCCATACTAATCCAGTGAACACATTTTATTTTATTATTTTATTTCATTTTAAGTAAGCTGTATGCCTAGCTTAGGGCCCAAACTCATGACCCTGAGATCAAGAGTCCCAGGCTCTACTGACTGAGCCAGCCAGCCACCCCTCCAATGTTCTGTTCTCTAGCAGTTTATAAATTATAAGTTTGTCTTATGGACTGGGAGCCTTGTAATGATGAGAGACAGATAAATGCACTGGGTCCTCATTTGTCATACATAGTTGTATGACAAAGAGTTGTCGTATCCTTTAGACTTGACTCCTATGGCCGTGTGGACATTCTGGCCGTGTAACTGGGCAGTGCAATGGTATATCCTTTCTCATCTTACAATACAGGATGTTATCCAGCTAAAATAACCTCAAGGAGTATTCAACAGATTCTAACCCAGTTTATCAGGTACTCTGTTTAAAAAGAGAAGAAAACATAAGAAGCACATTCTGAGGGTGGAAAAGCCAATCGAGGCCAAGAGAATTGATCTCTCTCAGCCCAGTCCTTTCAAGAAATGTCTTTATGGGGGGTCTCTCCTCCAAACTTGAATTATTTCATTTTTGTCTATAGCAGTGAGGACTTGGACCCCTCAAACAATAATCATACGATCTTACTCTTGTAACATTAGTTTAGAATTTGCAAATCTACTTGCACAAACATCCCATATAATTTCCAAAATGGAGGTAGAGAGGAAATCTTACTTAAAACTCTTCTTTCTGATTACAAATGCAATGCAGGTTTTTTTTAAAGAAAATTTAAAAATGTAGAGAATGTAAAAAGACCATAGAAGTCATGTGTAATTTCATCTAATGATAACAAGGGTTCAGTGGTTACTGTCTTGGTGTATTTTCCTCTAGTCTTTTTTCTTTGCATGTGTGTGTCTGTGTTTCAGTTTGCATTATATTATGTACTCCTTCGAAACCCACTTTTCCCACAATTCACTTATTATGGACATTCTAGTTCATTAAGTATTTTTCTAAAACCTCATTTTATGGCTGCATAGTTTCCGTTGTATGGATCTAGAGTAATTTATTTGGACTTGATCATCTGTTTAGATCGTTTCTTACATTTCCAGTTAGAGCCCATGCTGTGATTAACATTCTGGTACATAAATATTTGGATGCATTTCAGATTATTTCATCAGGGTGAATTCTTAAAATTTCAGGTTTACTCGGTCAAAAAACACAAATGATGATGTAAAAATTCTTTAATATGACCTCCCAGTTACCCTTTGAGAATTTGTTTCTGTTTAGTTCCAGCAGCAGTGTGTAAGTAGAGAACAGTTGGTATTATCCCTATTTTATAGATGCAAAAGCTCAGGTCCAGAGAGATTCCAAGCGTGTCCAAGATCACATGACTAATATCACTTGTCCTTTGGTTTTCTGACAGTTCTATATTCTTTCCATTCTACCGCTGTTGTAGTAATCTCAGTGACACATCTATAGTGATTTAGCTATGCCATTCATCAAGGGAAACTTAATGTAGCCATGGGCTTAAAATAAATTTACTTCTATTATTATTTACAAACTCTAATGCGTTTGGAATTTGATATATAGTGAGGACTACACATAAATGCATGCCTCACCTCCCAAAGGCATTCTTTTATATTTTCAGTATGTTTCTGACTTGCACCTAAAATATCCAACCGAGAAATAATAGCCTAAAGTGATTTCGCTGTTCTGTTTTGGTCACAAAAGCTGGTTTACAGTATTCTTCTTTGTTAAGTAATAGTCTTTCCAGCTCAGCATCAGGACACTGGAAAGATTACTTCTGTCAGATTAAATCTGCTCTCGAACCATAAGTGATCTTAACATCTACAAAATGAATTGAAACTTTTATTGCCACTCATTTTTGGAAGAAATGGGAAAAAAACCCGTAATTTTTATGTCAAGACTCCAGAATGAGTGGGATATAGCAATTAAAGATGGTCTCCTTAATTGGAACATCACCAAACCAAATGTGGGAAGTAAAACAAACATCTACCCGCCCCCATAAAACAAAACACATTCAGTAGTCTTCATTTCTTTCCCATAGCATGGCCTCAATTCAGAATAGCCAGGCACCATTACTTTTGTCGGAGGATGGTCCATTCACACCTTCTAGGTCATCAGGGAGCCATATCAGGACTGTGCTGAAGACTTCTTGCTCTTTGCCTTAGAGAATCAGTGTGATAACATTTTGCCTCTGGATTCTCCAGGAGATAGCCCATAAATTGGAAGTAAAACATTCACATTGTGAAAACCGGGATTAGGCTTTATCTTATTGGAGACTGTTTTCTTTTTGTATCACCTTACCCTGAGAGTTCCCCCACCCTACCCCAAGTGTTTAATAGGTACCGTTGCTTCTGGACTTAGGAGCATGTTGGTAGAAGTCTTCCTTTTGTATCTTGAGAATGTCTTTGGTTGGAAAAATGCTTTTCATGTGTTAGCAGGGTCTGTATTCTGTTTTAGGCCCTTGTTACTGTTATTTCCAATCATATTATCTTAGTGAAATAGGAGTGTATGTACCAGGAATTTTGTTGTATTTGATAGCAAACTAAAGATGGCTGTGAATTGTGATCACGTTATCTTAATTGCCAAAAATATGGTTAATGATCTTCACTTCTTTTGTGTTGATTCAACAACCTTTGAGGTAGATAGCCCATCTCAATGGCTGTAGTAATAAAAGATCTAAATAGCCTAATGGGGCACCTTGGTGGCTGAGTTGGTTAAGTGTCTGCCTTTGGCTCAGGTCATGATCTTAGGGTCCTGGGATCGAGCTCTACATTGGGCTCCCTGCTCAGTGGGGAGCCTGCTTCTCTTTTTCTCTCTGCTGTTCCTCCTGCTCTCTCCCAAATAAATAAAATCTTAAAAAATAAATAACCTTATTATATTTCTGAATGTAGTAGTTCTTCCATGTTTTAGGAAATAACTTTTTCCCCCAACTTCATTGAGATATAATTGACATATAACATTTGTGAGTTTAAGGTAATTGTTTGATATATGTACATGTTGTAAAATGATTGCCATAATAAGGTTAGGTAACACATCCATCACCTTACATAGGAGTATGTGTGTTTGTGTGTGTGTGTATGGTGAGAAGTTTTAAGATCTATTTTCTTAGCAGCTTTCAAATATACAATATGGTACTCTCAACTGTCATTACCATGTTGTACATCACACCCCAAGAACTCCATTCATCTAATAATCGGGAGTTGGTACCCTCTGACCACCTTCACCCCAGGAAATGACAATTTCTTATCAATGTATTTATACTGAATTCAGATAGTGATAATAGCATATGCTAAAGTTAGTCTTAAGAATGTTCATGTTGTGGTAAGCACCTTGAGGCAGATATCGATTGATGAGTTCATTCAGTCCACCAGTATTTCTCGAACATGTACAAAGTGCCTGGCGCTGTGCTAGGTACTATGGGGGTGATATGTAAGAGGCAATTTCTCCTCTCAACGGGGTTTATGGTCTAGTTGATAGAGGAGGCATGCACATATCATCTCTTTTTGAGCTAAGTTCCGATAATGGAGAGGCTGTTGATAAAAGGATATGAGCAACCAGGACGTCCATTGCAAGTGAATATAATGGCCTGAGCAAAACCTTTGAGGCAAGAAACATGAACATGGTGGGTGCCAAAGAAACTATTTGGGCTGGAATAAAAGCTTCTTTCTTTTTTAAAGTTTTATTTATTTGAGAGAGAGAGGGAGAGAAAGAAAGAGTGAGTGAGTGAGTGAGTAGGGGGAAGGGCTGAGGGAGAGAGAGAATCTGGAGCCGACTCCCTGCTGAGCGTGGGATCCAACGTGGTGCTGGAGAGCACGACCCTGAGATCATGACCTGAGCTGAAACCAACAGTTGGATGTGCAACTGACTGAACCACCCAGGTGCCTCAGGAGCAATTCCTTAAAGGGAATAGCATAACAGAAGAGAAGGTTGAAAAGGCAAGCAAGGCAGGGGACAGAATACCCTCATTTCCATCTCCCAGCTGTTTTCTCGGGCTATATGCCTGGAACTCAATAAATATGAATAAATTTTAAAAACACGTGTCTAATTTAAAGCAACACCCAAAGAACAATATCTTGAGTTAATCTGTACAACATGTGGCATTGTAAAATAACCCTTCAGGGTGTCCTACTTTAAACAGCCCCCTTTTTAATCTCTGCATATATCATGTGGGCCACCCAAAGAGACCAGTTGGAAACGAGAGCTGTGGATTAGAAAATTTTGCCAGCGCGGTTAACATCTCATTGGATCAAGCTGAGCAGCTGTGTGATTTCAAACTCACTACTTTCTCATGAAATGATGTAGCTTGGATTTCTGGATGTTTGGAAGGAATAGTCATTGATCACATGATCGCATAGATGAACCTTTCATCCGAGATAGACCACTAGCCAGAATCTGTCCTTGACACATTATGTTTTTTCCTTGTTCTCTCTTAGCCACTGCCTTCATCTGTCACGTTCTTTTAAAAGCAAGGTCCTAGAACTTTGCTTTCAAATCAGTATTCAAGGGTAAATTTTGTGATGTTTTGAATTAATGGCAGGGAACCAGGGGTATGGGCGACTGCAAATGGCAGATGATGAATAACTGAAAAGTCTGTTTATACTTACACTTGACTATGGTTGAGTCTGTTTTTAAAATTTGCTTTCAAACTAAATAATGAAGTCTTACTGGAGAGGTCTGATTTGAGCTGCTGAGAGGCTGGCCTAATTTCCTGCAACCTGCTCCATGTGGGGTAGGGAGTAAAAACATAGCCTGTTCCCAACATATTACTTACATAGCATTGTTCTAAGTCTCACTGACAAGTGTAACTGAAGTATTTTATTCTGCAGCTCATGACTATTTCCTCTTAGTTTGTCCTCAAGAAATACAGAAGGGACCACAATCAGAGGACTTACAAAGGAAAAGTAGGACAGTTGTGTATAAGGAACTATAGGGAAAGAAATATATACAGAAAATGGAAGGGTTGGGGTTCCATGGTATCAACAAGTCCTTAAAAGATTGCATGAAAAAGGGTGCCTGGGTGGCTCAGTGGGTTAAAGCCTCTGCCTTCAGCTCAGGTCATGATCTCAGGGTCCTGGGATCGAGGCCCGCATCAGGTTCTCTGCTCAGCAGGGAGCCTGCTTCCTCCACTCTCTCTGCCTGCCTCTCTGCCTACCTGTGATCTCTCTCTCTCTGTCAAATAAATAAATTTAAAAAATCTAAAAAAAAAAGATTGCATGAACTAAAGGAATTGAAGCAAAACCAAGATAACATATGACATTTAATGCTCAAGAAGTTATGGCTCAAACCAAACCAAAAAGCTCACACAGATGCGGGGGCAGGAGGGAAGGGGAAAGGTTTCTCTGAGATGAAGAAATTGGATGGTTTATGTGCTCCCAAAATGCAATTGCAAAAGATTGGCAGGGTGGCTGTGGTGGGGGTGGGCGAGGGGGGGGGCAGATGGCTATAGAACACAGAATGGGAGGGTTGTAAAATCATTTTTAAAAAAGCAATGAGAACCTTGTTTTCTAACAAATCAGATATGTCCATAAAGACGCGATTGTGATTTAGTGTTTTTTTGGGGGATACAAATTGGATATCAGGGAAACCTTGGGAGCTCTTCTTAGGTATCATAATTAGAACTGGATCATTTTTATACTTCCCAAGCATCTGCTCCTGGACACCAGGGTCTATTTTGAAAGTATGCTCATTCAAGAAGCCACTGTGGATTTAAATCTTATGAATGTATGTAAACTCCATTTTTGGGAAGCCATTAGCACCTCTTGGTTTGAATAATGTAATGAGTTCCATATATTTAAACCAGCAGCTTCCCACTCCACCGCCCATTTGACTCTGTTTTAAGCTTGTCTTTGTTTAGTTTCAAGTCTCCCTTATCTCTGCTGTTACTAGGATTTGGCGAATGAGTTCACTTCACCTCGTCAATATCCATTATTATTTGACAGACTGATTATATCCCTTCTCCACCTTCATCTATTCAGACTGGAGTGTGGTCTGTAATCTCTGTTCATGTAACAGCTCCTCCACCCCCCTGAAGATATCCGCTAACTTTCTCAAGCCTTCTTCTGTCTTGTCACCCATGGAGCCCGGAAGAGTATGTTGTCACCCGGATGAAAACGCATCTTGCCTCTCCCCCCAGGCGTCGTTTTGTTCAGTTGAATGCTTCATGGTTGGTGATTTACATTTCAGCAACATTCTTTGGATCTGGGGGGAGATAACTACGGGGGGG
>PITA01003658.1:0-125798 GCA_004023965.1 Spilogale gracilis | reverse complement strand
AGTTCTGGCCGTCTGTTACCTGCGCAGTTCTGGCCAGTCAGAAGACTTTCACTAGGGCTACTTTATGAGGGTATAAAAACTTCTTAGCAAATTTGGTTTTTTATTAGGCACCAAACAGTCCCTGTTTCAGGAAGACAGTCGACACCAGGCAACAGAAGGGAAAGGAACGACTTTTCCATTCCCTCGGTGGGTGCCTTTTAAACATGTTAGCCATCTTGGTAGTTGGCACTAAGTGAGGGAGGCACTTCCAGCATTAATGCTGTTTTTACCGGGGATGGCAGGAATCTGTGGCACCAGGAGCCTCTTAAAGCAACAGGAGTTAAGCCCATACAGCAGAACTGGGGCTGAAAGTAAAAAGAGGCTGACTTTGAATCCGGGAGGTAAATGATTGGTTGAAGGAGCCAGGTTTTCTCAAGTTGTGAAAATGTAAAACAGCACTTGTATCTTCTTTTCTCCCTTCCTTCTTCTCATGTCTGTTTCCCTCCATCCTTAGCCCTCCCAGGGTCCCATCGAAAGCTCCCAAGGCAATATCACAAATGAAGAAAAGAGAGTTAGGTGGAAGGAGAAATCATTCTAGTATTTTCATTGCTTTCTCTCCCACCTCCACTCTGTTTGTTGCATGAATAGTTTGAGCACCAAAGGACCATGAATTATGCTAACAAAACCAGGAATGTGTCCTTAATATCAAATGCTTTCGTGACATCAAGATACCCACAGAGGCATTTCGGTAGCCATATCGAACTGGTTTTGTCCTACAAGAAGCTACATTTATATCCATTAACATCCCCTTGACATTTATATATGGAAGGAGAATTGTCTGAAACTCAGATGAAGAAAAAATACATGGGATTTATGGGCACTTGAAACCCAAAAAAATGGTACTTTTTCTTCCTGTCACAGTCCTTAAGTCTTTGAGCAAGACATTGCTTGGTATGCTTCGAGGCAGTTAACATAAGAGATCACCTGGTATCTTTGAGTTCCTTGGGAATTAAACTGGATGGAAACCGGTTTGAGGACCATACTTCTGTCCTGCCTGGCATCGTGTAGATCCCATTGGAAGGAGCTAAGCACCTTAGCATCATTTTTGCTATTGCAAGGTTTTTAGAGTTGCCATGAGGTAATATGTTATTGTACACTGTGCAGTTGTACCACTGGAGGACGGGGAACTGCTTCTTTATATCACCTAATCTCTCCTTTTGTCCGACTTTGTATGTGGTTAAAAGTAGATGATCTCTTGCCTCGTATTTTTTATTCAAGGCTTTTATGGTTTTAAAGGGAAATTCTTTGGAGAGTGCCCATTTATAGTATTTGTGGCCAGTGTTTGTTTAGCATCACGTGGAGGAGAAGGATGGCATACTGGACAAAGATTTATTGTGTACTTGCTCTGTGATGTATGTACGCCAATGAGCACAGTGCCTCTCACATAGCGGGTGTGAGATGATGATCTTAACTTGCATAGTAGCCGTGGAGGTAGAGAAAAGCCAGAGGGGCGGGTATGAGAAATGTTAAGAATGTGACAACTGATGGGGCTTGGTGGCTGGATGGAAGAGGGCAAATGAGAAGAAGGGGTGAAACCTTTGTGACTGTCAGAGCTATTAATAACTGGGAACAAGCATGGTCCGGCCATGAGTAGAAGTAGAGAAGTTGGTTGATGCGGTAAGGATTGTGAGCCAGTCACTACAGGAGGGAAAATGATGACTTCGGTCATCTTGAGTTTGTGATAGGGGTCATCAACCTATGGGGAGATGTCCAAGAGGAGTCAGAAATACAGACCTAGAGCTTCAGAGACATGTGGAGGCTTACAGAGAAATCCAGAAGTTACCTACATAAGGCATCACAATCAAACTTATGAAAGTTTTGCCCAAGAGTTCTGAGAAAAAGATCCAGCAGAGGAACACTCAGAGAATCCGAGTACGCTTGAGTACCAGAGGATGTCAGTGTGGAAGGCAGAGAGCTTGAAGAAGAAAAAGTGTCAAATACTACAGAGAGGTAGGAAAGGATAGAGTGGCCATCATGTTCAGCAACTCTGAGGTCACTGGTGACATTTGAAGACCAAATTTCATTAGCTTGATAGGTATGAAGGCCACGTTGATCAGAGGCGAGGAAGTCAGTGTTGATTCCTTTTTAAATACATTTAGGAGGGGAGGGGAGGGGTGGCGGAGGGAGGTGTCATAGCTTGAGACAGGAGGGAAGGAGAGATTAGGTGAAGCTAACACATCATGTGGATATCTTCAGTTTCATCGAATGAGAAATGCCATTTGCTAAGAGAGAAGAGGACAGGAGTGGGTTTGGAAAGTGAAAAGTTGGGGAAGCATGGAAAATGGGCAAGGTAGCCAGCAAGATTTAAGTAAATGTCAGTGATGTTGTAAAACATCAACCAGGGCTCAGCTGTATTGTGAGTTTATATCATCAAAATGGCAAAATTTCAAGTGTTACTGGAGAAATTCCTGATATTAGGGGTGGGAGCAGAGAAAAAGCAAATGATTTGGGGTTTGGCAAACTGAGGAGAGAGCCACATGGTGAGGACTCTTAGGGACTACTGAGAGTACTGGATATCTGGAAGAAGGAAAGTGATGACTTACATCGTACATTTTCCTACCATGCATTTCCTTTGAAACAAGTGAAATCAATCGTCCCTCCAAATGTGGCCTGGGGGGGACGGGGAAAGAGGGATTCCCTCCACCCTTAACTTACTACTGTTAGAGTGATGACCAAAAAATCAGAGTGGAATGTCCATGTGTGAGAACTCATTGAAGCCATGTGCAACAAGAAGTAGTGATTTGTGTAGTTGCTCGGGACTCCTACAACCCCTGCAAAAAGTCAGTCTCCTTCCCCGCCCTTTGGAAAGTTCATGTTACTATTCTGCGCTCGTTATTAAAACAGGCTGTGCCATTCAAGCTTGAAATGTGTTTGTGTTGCTGTGGTTTGTGTCAATGTTCTTTCCCATCATGCTTACAGTTGCCTGTGTTCACTGAACCCCAACAGGTGTGACTTTAATGTAGAACCTAAAGAAGGATGCAGAGAAACATCTGTTAGCCTTAGATTCTGTGTGCACTTTGAATGAAGTTATAATTGTCACATTTCTTATTACGTACCAGGGTTGATTTTGCGAGGCATTCCTTCCAGAACTCATTAGTTCTTGCTAGGCACCATGCATCTGATCTGAGATGATTATTCTTGAGAGCGACACAAAAAGCTATTAAATCCAGCTTCTGTTTTCTGAGATGGTGAGTACTGTCATGTTTGCCTCTGGAGACACCCAGTTTCCTACCATTACATTTCTTTCTCGGGTTTTAAGTGTGCCGGAGAAAAGGATGGGGACAGGGACAAAGACACGTGGGCGGTGCTGAATACGGGAAGGAGCTTGGGCTCAGTGAAAGTGACTAGGGAAATCAGGCCTAATCTCATCTCCATTTCCCTCAGGATCTATGATAGCTGTTTCTGGAGGCTTTTTAGGTTTCTTAGAACTTCTCTGTGTGTGTTATTAAACCTTGTCTATTCCCTTATAGTTATTAGCTGTAAAACCCTTTACAAAACCTCAAAAGAGTTTCTGGGCTTAAGTAGATACAGATGGGGAGTGGGGGGACCAGAGAGCTGCGTTCTGCTTGGCAATGGGCCCAAGAGAAAACCTGAGTCAGAGAATCGGTTTTGGCAGCAGAGGAGAAGAGGGAGGAGGTCAGCACCTAAGCCCCACTGAAAGTGAAGATCAATTTGGGCCCAGAAAGGAATGGCACCTTCTTATGAGGTCTTCTTTTCCTCTGGCTGGAGGTCATCTTCCCTTGCTTTGGACTTGTATACGTTGTTTCACTGTTACCTTGTAATTTAGAAGCCACTTACAAACTTGCCTTACCTTTCTGTTTTGAGTCCAAGCATCTGTCCCAGCGCCTTGCCCATAGTGACTACGTATGAAAGTTTGGCTGAACGAACAAGTATGTTTGTTAGTGCCTGCCCTTTCTCCTATTGATTGCATAAATGGTTTTTGAGCACTACGATTATAGGAATACAGGGGAGTTTTGAGAAGGTGGCCTGCCCTCCAGGAGCTGCCTGTCTAGGTAGGAAGACTGGACACCACGGACCCCGTTTGATTCTATGCTAGTGGCGACTTGATGTGTCTTTCTCATTTCCCAGTTGGAACTGTAGCTAATATTCTCTTTGCTCTGAAAAACCATGATCCATTCTCCTCTGGCCATTTATTTTCTGGGCCCAGCAAGTCAATAATTTAATATCTGATTCAGCAAAAACTCATTGCCAGACTGGCCAGTGACGGTGACACACTCCTTCCTGGGAGCTACTCAGGCATTTCAAGTCACAGGAGAATCTTAGAGTCAATGCTCTTATTCGGGTGCTAAATGCCTAGCCTGGGAGCCTGAGAGAGAGCAGCACATGCATCTCTTATCTCCCTCTTCCCTTTTCCGGGGTTCTGGTGGGTGACTGGACTGGTTTGGGGGCTGTGGCTTGATCTCCAAAGAACAATAGAAGGTCTTGGAATTTGACCTTAGTCTGTTTTTGTTTTTGAAAAATATTGGAGTAACAGGTTAGCTGGGATTTTTTATTTTTATTTTTTTAAATTTTTTGACCAGGGAAATTCTATTTCCAGTATTTGCTAAGAACATAATGAATGAGTTACCATGTTACTATAGGTTAAGATAATCTAGAAATGTATCTGGAAAATCTATTTCAATTACCTTCTGGGTGCTTTTAGTGAAAATAATAAATTTCAAAGAATTAGGAGAGTCATAAAAATAAATGTTATAAAGGGACTATGTCTCATTTTTCACCTTCAAAATTAAATATGCACTGTGGAATTCTATACCACCAGGGTCACTGCATTGCTTGTGGGCAATAAGAACTGCCATAGGTAACTTCTAAAGGAGGTAAAGGGGACCATTTCCCATAACACAGAGATTAAAGCATGCAATTTACTGAAAATCTAAATAAATAGTGACCTAATGCTCAGTTGTGCACTAAAAGGGACACTGCTTCATATTTACCATTTGCATATGGGTACCCTGTTGAAACTTGCATTTGCATACATATATAGGGTATTGATTGTGGTTAATGGAACATGAGGTCATTTCTCTTTAGTTTCTCTCAATTTAAGTATCATTTTCTCTCCTTATGGCTCACATGGAGGAAGGCAGGAAAATCGCCTCAGATGATTGTGTCTGAAAATGCTGCATCCATCGGTCTATCTTTCTTTCCATTTTTCATATTTAAATTGTCTGCACACCTTGGGAATCTCAGCAACTGACTGCTGCTTAAACCTCGAAATCTGCAGCACAAGTCATGGCGAGAGTCCGAGGGCAATGTAGAGCCACCTACAGAGCTCTCCCTGCAACATTGTCTGCGGAGCCCAGTGCGGTCCCGAGGCCCCGGCCCATGTAAAGTGGCTTGGTTGAGCTCGTTGGGGTACAATACAGTGAATTGCCTGAAGATTTACTGCCAAAATGGCACCAAGGCTTAATTAGATGTGGGCTTCAGAATTTTTAACTATTATCCTGGTTGCTTACCAACTATCACACAGAAGAAAAGCCGGAAGAGGCACTCCACATCGTTGAGACAACAGTATCAACAGTATCAGCAGATTTACACCTGCAAGCAAATTTTACAGAGACTGCTGGTGCAGCAACCAAAATCCAATGGATTGACCCTCCTATGAGTGCATTTGCCTGTGGGAAAGGCTTCTCGCTCTTTGCTCCCCACCTATTTGACTCAGTAAGAGCACACATAGCTCTTTACAGAATAGGTACCCCCTAGAGACGTTCGCTTGTGACTTGAAATATGAAATGACAATATTTCTATGCATCTGTTTTGGCGAAAAGTTGCAAATGTAATTTATTTGCAAAATACCATCTGCAGTAGTGTAACCCTAATTACGTTGTTTTGTTGGCTTATATGTAAAAAAATAAGAATGACTCGTATTGCTTCTCAATACCCAGACCACACAGTGTAATGTTAACCATTTTATTTTTATTGTTATTTTTTATGTACTTATTTTTTTTAGAGCGGGAGAGAGAGAGAGAGAGAGAGAGAGAGAGAGAGAGAGAGAGAGAGAAAGAAAGAGAGAGAGAGTGAGAGGGCCAGGGAAAGAGAGATTCTTAAGTAGGCTTTGCACGGGGCTCAATCTCACGACCCTGAGATCATGACCGGACAAAGCCACCCAGGGCTCCCTAGTTTTAGAAGTTATATTTCCCATGATAAGTAAGTTTGAATTTTTAACTTAGAGAGAGAGAAAAATGTTAACATTAGAATGTTTTTTTTGGGGGGGTAGGATATAAATGAAAAGACATCCCACATATAACTGTAATTGAATTTTATTGAAGCAGGAGAACTTGTAAATAGGACAACAACTGGATGTGTTAAATTAAAAAAAAACAAAACTGAAAACAATATCCCATTTAACATACTAGTGTCTAAGAGGAAGAAGAAGAGCAGGGACATGCTTTTTCCCACCAGTGAACTGTAATCTGTATAAAGCAGGTATGTTTCCCTAAGCCATTGAAATGCAAGGGACTTTGAGAATGAAAGAAGATCCCAAATTAACACTAGTTATTTCAGTTTCATTCACAGTTTGAGAGTTGTGTTTCACACTCTTCTTTGAATAAGATATTTTCTTGCTTCATGAATACAGCTTTTCAACGACAACAGAAAGTCAAATCACATGTTGGTAAATTGTAACACATTTCCCCATAAATTTTCACCAAAACCTCAGAAGTGCACTCCCAAGAAAAAAATATTTTCAGATTGGGCAATGTAGCCAATCTGTCAGTTAGACTTGGGTTCAGGGTAGACAAGGCTGCTGGAGATGTGAGCGGTGCCTGTTCACAGAGATTAGGGATGGGGCGGAGGAGCGATCGGGCCAGGAGATCCGACAGCTGGAGAACAAATTTGGTATAAATTCCCAGGAGCTACTGTCAGTTAATGTTCCAGGAACACATACCAAATAACAGCCCACTTTCCTAATTCTATTATGGGAAATTTCTTCAGAGTCAATCCCTGTGTAATGGGATCAGGAACGGCGTCAGTCCAAACCGTGACGTGAGTGCAATTCGGGTTTCAAGCCCTTTAACCTTTTCTTCATCTTTCTTCCGTTCTCCTTCCCCCTCCTAAGGTGCTGATGCTGTGGAAGTGCAACCCCAACTGTCCCTATGCCTCCCGCCCCTCCAAACTACCACCCTGCTGCACCCTTCTGAGAAAATACCCTGTGACGGAGGTTTTGCATCTGTTGCCCTCCCCCGCTCCTCTCTCTCTGGGTAAAGTTAGCTGGGTAGTCCTGTTCTTCCAGATGCTGTCTGTATGAAAGGAAATGTGTCAGTCATCAGAGAGGCTTAATGTGTTCTCCTTCTTAGGAGTGTTTCCATGTTAACTAGGGGTGCACGCGTGCACGTGCGCATTGTGAGGCCAGTGGATTTGCTCAGTTCCCTTAGTACAAAGGGATGAAACATACATGGCGGCATTTATTCGTTGTGGGGCCCCCTCAGCACTCCTCAAACCCCATCACTTGGGTGACCCCGTTCTCTGCCTGAATAGATGTTTGCATCTGTTTATTCCCTGCCTGCCAGAAATGCAATTTTAAGATTGTTCCCTGTTGTCCAGTGAAGCCAAGAACCTTTCTAGATTAACAAAATATTCATTCTTATCTAGTGAGAGAGATGGCATCCTTCTTCAAAATCCTTCTCTTACTATGCTTAAAGAAAATATATTTTTTTCCCTTAAAGCATTGGTCCGAGTATTGAGACCCAGATTTATGACTATTCTATTGACAAAGGGTTATTGCACAGATGTTTTATTTGCTGTTTCTAGGGTCTTATCAAAAATAATTGACTAGCTGCCATTTTCTACATGAGACCAATTACTATTGACCCAGCTTTGCTTATTGTTTTCATTAATGTCTAATAAAAAATGAAAATGTTACAGAATGTTCTTAGAACTGGGCACCTGAGTGGCTCAGTGGGTTAAAGCCTCTGCCTTCGGCTCAGGTCATGATCTCAGGGTCCTGGGATCAAGACCTGAGTTGGGCTCTCTGCTCAGCAGGGAGCCTGTTTCCTCCACTTTCTCTGCCTGCCTCTCTGCCTACTTGTGATCTCTCTCTGTCAAATAAATAAATAAAATCTTTAAAAAAAAAGAATGTTACTAGAACTGACATGAGAAAAGCAGTGCTAAGAAGTGAGTGAGTATCTCTTGTGCTTTCCTAGTGCTGCTAAGCAGAGCCAATGTTTGGTGCCAAGAGCTGTATGAACAGAAGCATCTCCAGTATGCAAAAATCAGATCCACCAAAACCATATTTGGGCGAACTTGGGGGGGGGGCACGGGGAGAGGTAGTAGGCTGCAGCTTGCACCTTCTAGAATTGTGCAAGGCCTCGACCATGTGTGAAAGCCTAGAAGGCAGTAGGATTGTTTCTGTCTCTTCTGTGATTAATATAGTCGGGATTTTTTTTTTTTAAAAGAAGTAAGTGAGACAGGTGTGATTTATGACTTGGCACCTTATAAAGGTGAGGGTTGCCTGTTTTACCTTTGTTATGTGGTCTGTCGGTTGGACTTTCATTACATGTTGATGCGTCTAAGGAATGACTGTATTTCTACCATGGGAGGAGCCCACTGGGTGATGTTTGGATGTTTGGCAATTGCTGATTAGACAAGAAGACACAGGTGTGACTTATCAAATGGGTGTCCCATTCTTCAAGGGTAGAGTGGAAAGTAAAACCCTTCAGTTACAGAGTGGCCCCCCTAAAATCCCCCTTTCCGAAAAGACCAAGATTGTAGCCAATAAAGAGACAACACAAGCTTCTGTACGTGCAAATATAATTTATGGGTTTGGTCTAAGGAACTGAAAACTATTTTTGTATGAATTGGGGCTCTTCCTCTTCAGTTTCGTTAAACCTCTCCAAATATATTTAGGATCATCTATGACCCATTGCCCCTTTAAACTGGTACAGAAGACATAACCAAACTTTAGCCAATTGAACTTTGAGCTGCTAATCTTGCAGAACCAAGAACTCAGGGTTGAAACTACAGGGTCACTGGTTTGATTCGAGCTCTTATGGGCCAAATTCCAGATATGCCTAACCAAATAGGTTGGTTTCATTCTTGTCCTTTAAATTAACAATCGTGGTCACAGCCCCTTTGTTTTTGAGAGCCCACTGGCCCTGTGTTACCCCAAGCAACCAGACCGGATGCAAATTAGTCTTTTACTGTGATGAGATTATCTAGAACTCAAATTTTAAGCCTCTGCAGTTTTGGGCCTATACAAATACAGCCTCCTCCCAACTGGGTTACAATGAATATTCCAATCAACTTTTTAAAAAGAAGACTCGCCATGTGTGCTGGAATAGGAAGCCGAAGATGCTGTCAATGTCGATTCCATAGGACCGTCTATAATTAACTTCGTAGTTAACAGCACATCTATTGTCAGACTGACTTGAGTTAGAATCCTGGTTCTAGCCTTCTTTCTCTCTCTTTTTTAAAGATTTTATTTATTTGACAGAGAGAAACACAGCGAGAGAGGGAACGCAAGCAGGGGGAGTGAGAGAGGGAGAAGCAGGCTTCCCACCTAGCAGGGAGCCCGATAGGGGACTCGATCCCAAGCGTCCAGGATCATGACCTGAGCCGAAGGCAGACACCTAACGACTGAGCCACCCAGGCACCCCTGGTTCTAGCCTTTTCTAGCTGATGAACTCTGGACTAGTCCATCTTTCTTGGTCCTGGTTTCCTCATTTTTAGAATACGGATAGTGACAGAACCTTCCTTGTAGGAATGTTGTCTGGATTAAAGAAGATAATGTGTGCAAAGCCTGGCACATAGTAAGCACTCATTAAGTGCTAGCTGTTAGCATGATTTTTAACTTGCGTGGTAAGTTTTTCACACTTCTTTTGAGTGCTGCCTATTTGCTGGCCTCCCTCATTAGGCTATGACTACTTTCAAGAGAAGACTTCGTCTGCCTGACTCCTCTTTGTATTCCCAGCATGTAGCCTAGTGACAGTTATAAAGTAAGCACTCTGAGCCTCAGTTTCAAAATCTGGAAGAAAGGGAGCTAATAATGGCACTTACCCTCTTAGGGTTGTTAGGAGGATTTAAGCTATTACCTAGGCTAACATGGATGAAAACCACAGCAATTCACATATATCCTCGGAATTTACTTTCCTTTTGTAATTCACAAGATTGCCAAGGGCCCAATGATGTAATGCCGGTAGTGCTTTGCAACCTCACCACCGTGACAGAGACGTCTATGGTGGGCGGGGAGCATGTCTGTAAATCTCTCCTGAAAGTCTCTCTTTGTCAGGACCCTGAAACGTGCACAGACACGCGCTGTCTCCTTCCGAGGCCCCAGACCTTGTTTGCCAATGTCATTCATGGCCACCCAAAGCTTCCGGAGATGCTTTCCCCTTCTTCTCCTCCCTTACTCCCCCCAACCAGGCCCTGGGGTCCCTGGCAGAGCGCAATTCCCCCACAATAGCTTTCTTTCACCTGGGTGCACACCTGGGTCTCTCGAGGTGATTCCCAGGGAGCTGCCAAGACAGAGAATTTCAGTCTGGAATTGGGGCTCCAGGAACGTCCTCCTGAGACCCCACCAGCTCTGCCTTCAGAAATCCTCTCCAGGAAGGCTGGCCAGGGAGAGCAGAAGAAGGCCTGCATTGTCACCGAGGGTCCCGGTAACGTAGCCTCGAAGCCTTGAACAGAAGGAAGGTGAGGGCTTCTGAGCATGGTTCTATGGATAATACATTTGGGAAATGGTGGGTGAAACAGAGCTGTAATTCACTAATGTATGATTCTAATCTCCAAGACATACAGTACATAGGGTTTCCCAAAGTTACTACCTGAAAGACTTCTTTTCCAGGGAGTAGTCAATGGGACAAAATGTTATGTGGAACCCACTTTTAGAAACATTACTCCCCTCACTGATGAAATTCATTTTGGTTTCCATCGTCCAAAATGACCTCCTGTTCATTAAGATACCGATTGAAACCTTTAGTTTTTCATCCCTCAGAGATGAATCTGGTCACAATCTAAAAGCACGAAGACAAACGGCAGCAGCGCACAGAGGAGCTGGGGCAGGCGAGTGCAGGAGCATGATGATTCCTCGGAAATGAACCTGGCCCTCGACTAAGGCTGGAGCAGGGGGTGGGAGGGGCGTGCGCAAGACCAAGAGCGCATGCGCCATCAGCCTCTCAGAGTATGGTAGCTGTCAGGCGTCACTAGGGAGCTGTAATGCAGGGTATCTTTTGCAAGCCCTCCATCTTTCTCCAGCTGGAGGGCCCAGAGGGGGTGCTTTCTGTGTGTGCCAGAGGCACACTATGTGCTATGCAGTGGTCCTAAGGGTCGTTACAAGAGTGAAGGCAAGGATGTCTGTTTGGTGTTTGATGGGACGGGTGCCTGAAGATTAGTGACTGTTGGGAGTTTTCTCTGGGTAACGGCAGCACGCTCCCTCAGCGGTCCGCTTTCCTAAATCGTCCACTGTTCCACTTATTAGCCTCTATGCATACGCCCTGTTGTCTGTACCCAGATATCTATTCATCTCAATAATGATATGATCTCCCATCTACCGTACCATCTAAGGATACCGTCTGGCAGCTAAAATATCTGACTAGCTCTGCTAACCCATTTTTATACCAAGACTAGCTCCCCTTCCCCCTTTTTATCCCTTTATCTATAAGTACTTTTTAAAACAAGGGCTGACAGCTTTATTGTTCAGGAATGATTGCCAAAAGGCTTAGTGAACTGTACTTGCCAGGAAAAGGTTATTTGCTGACTTGGGATGGGTTCCTTTGCTGTAGTGTGTCATTCCAATTATGTTGTTGTATTTTGACCCTGTGGTGCGTGCCTGGTATCGTTCCAGGCGGGGACACCGTGAACACAGAGGTGGCTCATTCGTACAGTGGTTGTTCTTCCCCATTTGTCATGACACTTTCATCTTAGAGATGAGGAAACTGGCCCAGACGGGGGATAGGAGTTACCCGAGATCACACTGTGGATTTGTGGTGAGGACAAAATAGAACCCAACTTCCCCTCACCCTGAGGCCAGGACTCTTGAACTCACAGCTTTGGAGGCTGAATTTGTAGGGCAAAAGGGGAGATTGCATTCCTATTTGAGTGTTTTCTGACATGTAAAATTTATGTAGATAGCTCTGCCTAGCAGGAGCCAGAGAATGATAATTTAAAAATAGTTCTGTAAACTTCATATCCAAGTTAATTAAACAAACTTTTATTGATCTAAGAGAAACTGGTTAATCAAGTTCATGATTCATTCATAATCAATTTAACTCGATATGAAAATATTTGTGGTATAAGCAAGAGATGGGAGGAAAAGGAGCCAAAGAACCAGAATAGGACAGAAAAGGGGGGATTTAGGGAAGGAAATTTTATGTGCATGGTGGGGAGGGGGTAGATAGGGATGGCTGAGGGCAATCTAAACACAAACATTACACAGTAGATAATTAAATTATTCATTACTCCATGCTGTACATCTTTCTTTCCTGAGTTCAAAGCATTTCACCAATGTTATCACACTCACCATCACAGTATCCCTTCGAAGCACGTGGTAATTATGGATTTCTTAAAGCACATGTGAATTAAGCGCCTTGGCGCAAAGCGATAGAACCTAAACGTACCGCCAAGCTGTGAGGCAGTAGAACTCGCTCATTTAAATAATGTGTGCTTGTTCATGTTAGTCTTCACTAATTCGTCTGTTCTTAATTGGGTTGTTGTTTTGAGCCCTATGAAGTTAGTGCAGTAATAGAAAATTTTTAGCAATATGGAAAACACAAAAGAAAAACAAAGCGCATACCACCGTCCTGCTATCCGAGAAAGATCGCTATTAACATTTTAGTGTGTGTTCTGTGCTGTTGCAGAAAGTATGGGAAATTCACAGAAATATTAAAAAGAGCAGTAAAATCACCTCTTATCACACAACCCAGTGATAATTACTGTTAGCATTCTGGTATATTTCCTTCCCCTCCTCCTTTTAATGGTTGTGTGGAATTCACTCATGTGGCTGTACCATAGTTTTATTATGGATGCACTACAGTTTATTTACAATTTCCACTGACAATGTATGAGAGTACCCAGCTCACCATACTCCTTGTCATTGCATTTTATCTCTTTACATCTTGGCCAGTTTTCTGGGAGAATGATGGAATCTCATTGTTTTAACTTTTCATTTCTTTGATTACTAATGGGGTTGAACTTTTCGAGAAGCAGCTCGGTTTTTGACATGTGGCTTTCAACGCCTGCTGAATGCACGACTTCTAGTCAAAACCACATATACATGTTCAGGGCTCATGGCTCCAGTTGTGACAGAACAAAGATTGCCTTGCTAATATGTTTTATATAGCACTGGGCTCAGTGCCACAGCCGCTAAATAAATCATAAACTCCCTGACAACCGGGCCCATGTCTTAATCAGCTCTGCTTCTCCCATAGCCCCCAGCCTAATGCCTGACACAGAAGAAGCCTTAATATATGTTTGTTAAATGGATATGGAGGTGGAGCTTTCATGAGGGTCAATGTGAAGTTACTAAAATAGTTTCTGAAGTCTTGACATGGGAGAAAAGAATCCCCGGAATTAAAATTTAGAAACCATTGTTTAGGACTCAACTGAACATCTCATTATGAGGAAGAACGAAGAAACTGATGCCTTCATCCAAGGGAACTTGCTTTTTGTTTTGTTTTCTTCTGTTTCGTTTTGTCAAAAGGAGCCCTTATGCCACTGGATATCACAACCGTTTGCACAGCAGCAAGTAGAAGGGCGCCCAGCTGGTTCAGTAGGTAGAGAGTGCATGTGACTCTTGATTTCAGGGTTGTGAGTTCGAGCCCCGTGTGGGGCATAGAGACGACTTGAAAAAATAAAATCTTTAAGGGGAAAAAAAAAGCAAAGCAAGGAGAAAGGGCCAACTGGCTGCAAGAGAAAATGAATGCATAAGTAGAGAGAGGGGGGATGGAAAGAAGAAATGTGGAGTCTGGAGCTATTTCCCTGCTTTAGTTCCACCGAACTATACCCTGTTTGGTGGAATGTTATGGGGCATCAAGACCACAAGGACGTGTGGTGACTGTTCATCTTTTCTGAGAAGGAAAATGGGACTCAAAGAGTGAACTAACTTGGCCAATGCGATGCACCTTACATAAGAGCAGAGGGTCTTTTTCAATGAGACCTTTCTTGACTAGCATCCTACTCCCATCCCCAGGCCCCATATCAGTCGAACCGAGCAGCTTGGGCTTCCCCATCCTCCTTGCCAGCTCTGTACATCAGACGTATCCCTCATCTTGTACTTCTTACATGACACTACAATCACGTTTTTCAGGCTCTACAGTAGACTGTGAGCTCTTTAAGGACAGGGACTGTGTCCTCACCTCTTTGCCAGCTCTGTACATTAGACCTAACTCTTGTCTTGTACTTCTTACATGACACTACAATCACGTTTTTCAGTATCTCCAGTAGACTGTGAGCTCTTCGAGGACAGGGACTGAGTCCTCACCTCTGCAAGCCCAGTATCTAGCACCATAATTGATGCATCTGGATGCTCAGTATTGGCTCATGAAGAATATCATGTTGATTACCAAAGCTGTGCTGTTAGGTTTGGGCATTCAGACCCGAAGCACCTGGAAATCTTTCTAGTCCTGTACATTTTTCAGGCACCGAATCACTCCCAATAATTTCCGCTAGTTGCTAGGCTTTTGCCATAGTAAGGCTGCACTTGGAAAGGGGAAGAATAACTATTGTAGAGTGGTGACAACAGGCTGGGCAAGGGGACTATGAAGGAAACAGAAGAGATGAGGGGAAACCAAGGAGGCAAGAGGAAAGTGATACTGGGTAGAAGGAAATGATTCTCGGTAGAGTATCATGCCCATTTCACAGATGAGAGAAATGTGAGATGTTACCTGACTTGCCTAGAGTCACACAGTGCTGAGGTGGTAGAGCTGGAATCCAAATTTTCGCCTGATTTCAAAACCTCGCCTTTTCCTTTGGCTTTCCATGTGCTCTGTGCTGCCTGTCACTATACAGTAGCAGAAGGCCACTGGCTTTAAAAAGAATAAAACAGAAGAATGTTTTATTTGTAGAATTTAAAAGATTTGCGTGTCACTTTCCCCAAATATTAATGATATGCCAAATATCTTCTTTTCAGCCTTTCCCCTAAATTTCCATGGTAATTTTAGCCCTTTGGATTTGTTTACCTATGTAACATAAATTTTATTAATGAAAGACGATAGCAGCATTGGGAAGCACCAGAACTATACATACATGATTTTACCTGTTTGCTGAAGGTAAGCATACCACCTCCCACACTTTTTGCTCTCCTTTGGCTCTGCTGAATTTCCCCACCAGCTCCACGATCCCCATCTCAGCATGCCGCTCATCTCTTGACTGGCAAAATCCTCATTATTTAAGACTCTCACAACCAATTGCCACTTAACTGGAAGTGATCAGTTGCTTGCCAGGACTTTTAAAAGTTTAAGTTGTATTTACCTCTTCAACAATGAGGAAATCTTGCCTGGATCTTCAAAGAATTTCGTTTTAATTAATAATTAATTTTAATTAATTAAATTTAATTAATTAATATCCACAGAAGTTGATTGCACCTAGCTGGTTAAACAATGCTCCAGACTCAATAAATTTTCTAGTTACTCCTGTCCTCCTTTCTGGAGGCAGCCTGGCACCAGCTTCCCCACAAGGGAAGGCAGGAAGACGGGTCTGTCTCACCCTTCCACCCCTCAAAGGCCTTATTAAATTACAAATTCCATCCGTTCCCGAGAAGAACTCAAACTGAATAAAATATTGGGTCATTTGGTTTAATATCTTGACTTGGTTTTGCCTTGATGAATTTTATCATCGTTCTGCAAGAATCTAAAGCTTTCTTAGCAAAATTGGAGAAATATTGTTAGATGACTATATTGTGAGATCTTAGACCTGGAAGGGACATAAATAAGCCATTTAGCTCATCCTGCTGCTTAGGTATCTCAACACCTAAATCAAATGTGAATGATGGTTTTTCATCCCATTTGAAAAGATTTCTAAAGATAGATATTTTTGTATCTTTTTTCTTTCTCCTGCAGTCTGTTCCAGTGTTTAAGTCAAAGTCTCTCTCACGGTCAAGAGGTTATCCCTAATGTTTGAATTTTCTTCTAACTATGCTTTTAGGCCCAATTGATATGAGCAATTTAGAAATCGTAGGGAGATACTTGACACTGAAATTCGCTGAAAAGTACTCGGAGTTGGATTACAGTAGAAACAACGAAGAACCACGCCAATCTGCAGGGATGTAAGCGGAAAAGGAAACAGTACCCTTGGTCTCATCATAGATTTGCATGTAAATAAGGATGAAGTGGGGTATGGGAGGAGGAAAACAACAGGAAGGGAGAGGGGAATTTGTATTAATGTCATTGGAAATGAATCAGTAGCGGAGAAAGATTTTAGGGTAATAGTGTGAAATAATTGGAAGAGATAAGGCTCACTTCAGAGAGAGTAGCAAGATTTAAGGACATAGATTTTCAATTGAGAGAGCAAGATTGATTGTACGAAACCCATGCAATCTCCCCTATAACTAGTGCCCTGGGAAGCAGGGAAGGGAAGTAGATAGACGATGACTGTAACCGGTTTACCAGGAGGGCGGGGGGGGGGGGCGGTTTGAGTGGTGCGGTATCTCAAAAGCTATGTAATCTGCGGATTTTGAAGCACAGGTGAAGACAAACTCCTTAATACTGTGGCTTCTAATTTTGGCAGAATAAAGGTCTTTCTTGAGGACAGCTAATATAAATGAGGGGTAGAATCTTCCAGGGTGGACTTCTGGAATAACTCCTTTCGACAAATGAAAGTTCACGTTCGCTCTTGAACGTTATCACTGTTTGATGCCTAATTGGAGATTCTGCCTAAGGAAAGAGGAAGGTGGATTAGGTGAAGACTGTTCTCACCTGAAGTACATTCTTGGGCCCCTGAGCTGAGGACTTGCCATGAGTGAAAAAGGGTGAACTCACCAAGCACATGCATGATCGTTGGGCTACTTATTAATTAGAACTTCCGTGCTTCTGAGATAATGTTTCTTTGTACTAATTCAGAGGTTTTTGACTGAGGCTGGTGGCTGTCATAGTAAGGATTGCTGAGTAAATACCACATCTCTATTCTGTAGAGTGTTATTAGCTATTGATCTCCAGCCCCCTCAGAAATTGGACAGTAGCGATCTCTTCTCGTTCTTCGGGATACTTCCCAGGCTTTGGCGATTCTGATAATTGTGTCAAATTCCAAACCTTCACTCTTCAGACCATTTTACAAGTCACTGTGGAGAAGCTCATGAGAATCCTGTGAATTTGCCAGGTTTGAACAGTAAAATTTGAACATTTTTTTGTCTTAAGCTCTAAGGAGCTCAGCTAGCTTTATCTAAAACAACAACAACAAATGGCATGAGTCAAGCCCTAAAGATGAGCAGAGGATCAAGAAAAATTTTAGTATCTTAGAGTTTAAGTTTGTAATCTTAGGGCTTAAAGTGAAGGTTATTTATTTCATCCACAATAATCCAGACTTGAAATGAGAGAAATAGAGAATTAGGGAAATTCTGATCCATGAAATGTTGATTAAGTAACAATATCTTTAAACCCAAGAGATAGCTGATTAAATATGACTACCCAGGCAGTTTTCCCAGAGTCATAGGTAGTCTAGTAAAGAAGAGAAGACCCTTTCCTTCTCCTACTGTCTTCCATGTTATTCCTTATGCTCCACAAGTAAATGAAACCATATGATAATTGACTTTCTTTTTTTTTTTTTTTTTTTAAGATTTTCTTTATTTGACGGAGAGAAACACAGCCAGAGAGGGAACACAAGCAGGGGGAGTGAGAGAGGGAGAAGCAGGCTTCCTGCCAAGCAGGGAGCCCGATGTGGGACTCGATCCCAAGTCTCCGGGGTCATGACCTGAGCTGAAGGCAGTCGCTTAACCAACTGAGCCACCCAGGTGCCCCGATAATTGACTTTCTTGGCTTGACTTATTTCGCTCAGCATAATCTCCTCCAGTCCTGTCCATGTTGTTACAAAAGTTGGGTATTCATCCTTTCTGATGGAAGCATAATATTTCATTGTATATATGGACCATATCTTCTTTATCCATTCGCCTGTTGAAGGGCATCAGTTGGGGGAAATCGGAAGGGGAGATGAACCATGAGAGACTGTGGACTCTGAGAAACAACCTGAGGGTTTTGGAGGGGAGGGGAGTGTGGGGGTGGTGAGCCTGGTAGTGGGTATTAAGGAGGGCACGTATTGCTTGGAGCACTGGGTGTGGTGCATAAACAATGAATCTTGGAACACTGAAAAAATAAAATAAAATAAAATAAAATAATAAAATAAAATAAAATAATAAAATAAAATAAAATAAAATAAAATAAAATAAGAGAATCCCCAGCCCAGTGATGATCCAAAGTGGACTACATGGAATGTGGTGAAAGAAGTAAAGGCAAAGGAGTGGAGGAGACTCCAGTTGAGTGGGGGTGGGGAGATCAGGTGAGGACTGGCCCAGAGGATCAGGTGACAGTTAAGTGGGCCTTGTCTCCAGCAAGGATCAGGCAGGCTGGGCACAGGAAATGAGATTTCTCTCTTACTTTTTTGCCAGATGGAAAAGATTTGAAAGTGGTTGAGGGGAACTTACCCCCCCCAAAAAAAGCGAGAAAGAGGGAGAGAATGGAAAAACAAGAGACCAGTGAAATAGAAATGGTTACCTCTTGAGCTAAATGTTGGTTTTGAACTTTATTAGAAAGTTATGGTGAATTATGGACATGTTATTATTATGTGTTGATGGATAAGAATGGATGTTAAGTACAGTGATTGGAGAAAAACGCGTGCCTCCGTGGTCTCCATAAAATCTGTCTTTGAATCTTAGAGTTCTTACTACAAATGCTCAGAAGGTTCTCAGAGCCGTGGTAAACTTCAGTGAACTCATTAGTCTGGCCAGCCTAGTTTATCTTGGTTAGGTGAGAATACATTTAAAAATATCTTCACTTTGCCTTAGCGATCTGTTCGAATATTTGACAAGAAGCCTTCTTTTTATTTCACCTAACTCACTTAAACAGTATTTCATCTTATTGTGTCTTCAGTAGAGATGGAAATCAGCCATGTGTATAATATCCTGGAAGACTTATTAAATGTTTTCCCCATTTTATCTAAGCTTAGGAAATTCCACTGTCATTACCTTTACTCACAGACCTCACTCCCCAACCTTCTGATGATCTTTTTCTCGAAACCTCTATATTCCATACATCTTTTTTCCTCTCTCCTACCCCCCTCCCTCCCATGGACATTTAGAGAGCGTATCAGTCACTATGCTAAGTGCAGCAACGTATCAGCCCTCCCTGCCCTACAACACTGATGTATAGTTTGCTGATAATGGGACTGCCTGGATCTTACAGGGACTATATACCATAAATGAAGAAGGGTGTGTCTTTGAAACTTACAATCTTAATGACTTTCCTGAACAAATTCATCAGTGTCACTGGAAATGCTGGATTTCTTGTCTGTTTCCAGTTGATTTCTGCTTCCTCTGGGAATGTGATCAGCATTGATATTCTTGCAGTCTATCAGCGCGCATGCTTCAATGCTGCTTTTTGTTTGGTATGGCCACTTCAGTTGGTTTATGTGGAGATTGTGTATCTCCTGGTTCATCTTCCAGTCCATTACCCTTCTCCATCTGTGAGCTCTATGGGAGGAATACCGTAGAATCTTTGAGGAAACAGGGTTGTGATGGATTTTTTTTTAAGGTAGCAAATTCTTCCTTCTGTTTGTTCCTTGGCCTCCCCTTGGCTCCGACCTCTTCTCTTACACCCCCACCCCCAAACAAATATAGAATCTGTGGCCATGAAGTGTCAGTACGCTCTGATTTAGGCTCAAGTCTGAATTAATTTTGAATTCTTGGCTGCCGCAAATGTTGCCATACTAATTATTGACTACGTCTCTTCCTACCTTTGTTTTTATCCATACCGTCCGACCTTGTGTAAGAAATACAGAAACTACTTCCCTTCCCTTTCCCCATCAGTTCACGTATTTGAAATGACACCGCTGTCTTCCTTCATCGAAGTGACAGTATTGATTTTCTTTTGTTAATGTGTGCTTCTGTTTTTAGAAAAAACAGTCAGACCCACGTGTCTGCAAAAAGCCGTTTCTTTCCTCTTTTTTGACTGGGAGTTTTAATACAAATTTCCTTTCTTGTGGTTAACTTCTTTTGTACATTAATAGAAGCCGGCAGCAGAGAAATAAGCAGGAAATATTCATCCTGATTGTGATTCGTGGGCAACAAGTCAGATACTTTGCGTTGTGCTTTCCTCTGTAAGCGGACAGAACCCTGAGGATTAACTCATTCCAGTTTGGAAAGCAGTTCATTCTTATGTTTGAGTGTGACTGAAGAAAAATTTCCTGTTTATAGATACGTGCCTGTGCTAACTGTGGTTGTAAAAGATCTTTCTTTCAGATTTGAAAGCCCTGAGCTGGAGGACTGTCATGGAAAATAGGCAATGGAAAAGCCTCCGAAAATTGTTTCAATTTAAGCCAACTTGTTCCATTTATAAAAGTGTTATATAGACAGTTGGATTTCTGCTTTCAGTGAGTGCGTGCGTGGTGGTAGCCGATATCGAGAGCATATGAAATCCACAATTCATATGAGAAGATATCCTTCCTGAATAATGAAAATTATGGTAAAGAAGTAAATCATCAAGCAGGAAGTCTACCTTTGAAGAGTTGTTTTTAAAGGTGTCTGTGCCCATTCTGATGTAAGAGAGGATAAAATATCCCCTTTGGTGAGAGAAATAAAAATATTCCTTGCTGCAGATGTGTAATTACATCATTTCATCTTGAAACATTTTACGGGTTTTGCCTGGTTGGTTGTCTGTTGTCTTTATCTTGTCTCATATGCATATGCTCAGTGTAGTTGGATGTAAACATATAATTTGATTCTATAAATCCACCTCGATTAGGTAATCTTGGCTTTCTCCTCACTACATGATGGGAAGGGTCACATACCAGAAATTTCCAAATAAAACACAGTTAAGGTATCAGTCTCAAAAAAAAAAAAAGAAAAAAGAAAAAGATGAAAACCAAAACTCTGTTACCTGTTAGTTCTCATAAGGAGAAGTTCAGGTAATGGAAGTTTCAGAATGGGTTCTATGAGCAAGGCTAGTTTAGGTGATGAAGTTTTGTTTGACAAAATGATATTGAATCTTATGATATCAAATCTTAGAATTATTCATCTGTAACTCATAGGCACAGAAAGCAATATAGGATGTATTCATTGGGGTTGGCTGAACTAGAAAAATAAAACATTCGGGTGGCACTTAGAGAGGAGAACAACATAAAGAAAATAAAAGGAGCCATTTTTCAGGATTCCTGAAAAAAGGCAGTTTTGCAGGACGGAGCGAATTCCGCCTTTTCATGTTGAATATCGTTCTGGTTCTCATCCAGACTGGGTCACAAGTTCAGTATAATAAATTTATGATGACTGCAAAACCAAGGCATCCCCTCGGGTCTTTGGAGAGAAATATGAAAAGAGTAGTGGAAGAAACAAATATGTATTTTCGTTAGCCATGTTGTGTATAAAGGAGGTAAATAGTAGAGTATTTGTCATTCAGTTGAGAATGGTGCCATTGGAAAGTGACTCTGGCAAGAATTCTGCAATAGCTTTCCAAGAGCTAAGTTATGTCTTTGAGGTCCACTGTATCATTGGGGTGAGAGGAGAATTATTTCCGTATGTGTGAGAGTTAGCCTGTATTTGAAGTCATTTAAAAAGAAAGCAGTTGGACCTCATTAATTCAGAATTCTGTTAATTTGTAAACAAGATTGCCTGAAGGAGTTTTTAAACTGCTTAGGAAAGTAAACTTTTCAAATGCTTTACAAGTAGCACCTGGGATACTAATTTCAAATACTTATTTGCATGTGAGGCAGGAATCCTTGCCAGGCAACCTTTTCTTCACTGCACTCTAGTTGTGGTATATACAGTAATCCTTCCATAAGTCTGAATTCCCTTAATCAAAATGATAGCCTGTGCAGACTTGCACCCATGCACTTTCCCTGCCGTCTCAAGAATTTCGGATCAAGATTATAGAAATCTCCACTAACTCCCAGTTGCAAATTAGGGAGTGTTATATAGGGCCTCAAAATCAGAACACTTGGATGGAGGCCTTGGCTAAGGGAACAAAACGTCTCTCAGTACTTAACGTGGAATATAGAACAGTGAATTTACAAGGATCTCACCAAAATCAGTATCCTGGGAAGTTTGCCGTCAGCAGACAATGGTAGATGAAAGTTAATTGTACAGCATCCTTTAAACAGTCTTTTACCAAATACCATCGATACTCGGTTTCCTGAATGTCCCGTTTTTTATTATTTTATTTTGATGAACATTAACAAATATTTATGAGAGTTCTGCTAGGGTGAGTTTTAACCAGACTTCTGAACTCCAGGGAGTGTAGCATTCAACTGAAAAGAGAATGCCGTGGGAGCCCAAGGTCCTGGGACCCGCTCTGATCTGAGACTTGGACCTTCGTTTCCTGGGTGTCTGAGAAGTGGGCTTTTTCTTTCTAGTTCCGTTCCCTCATTCTTGTTCAAGGCTGACCTTTTCCCAAGCTCCCTTCATCTTTGAAGAAAGACAGGCTTCCATCTGAACCCCCACCTTCTTCTTCTTTCCTCTCCTTCTTCTCCTCCCGACTCCTCCTCCACCCCACCCCCCTGCTCCTTTATTAGGTAGGCTCCATGCCCCACATAGGACTTGCAACCCTGTTGTGAACTCCTAGGATTGAGAGTCCAATGCGCTAGTGATTGAGCCAGCGGGGTGCCCCTAAACCCCCACCTTCTGTCCTCAGCCAGGCCCACTGGCATCCCAGGCCTAATTCTCATTATCTTAAGTCAGCAGGACTCGACTAGTTTGTAGCTACGCATTCCCCATTCTTTATGTTGGCCTCTTGTCCTTTTTTTCTTCCCAATTTTCTGCTCCTTCCAGGCCAGACTCTTCCCCCTTTCACCTCCTGTGATCCATTATTAAGTCTCAGCTGGCATTTCTCCTAACCAGCTCCTTATCTATTCCAAATTAGCATCTACAAGCAGAGTCATTGGAAGCTTGCGTTCTACTCCCGTCCAGGAAGGATGTGAGACCAGAGGGAGAGAAGGGATTTTGTATTCCTGCTCCTTCCGCTGTTGCCTACACCTTCCCTGCCTTCTGAGCCAGCCCCCTCAGGGTTGGGCCTGGGATTGGTCATTTTTTTTCAGCTTCTTCCCACTAGCTTACTTACCCTTTACCTACAATGACCATGGTGAGTCAGAACTGTAACCCAGCCATATTATCCCCCCTCCTTCCATAGGCACCAGGGAAAGGAAGATGGGGAGACAGAGGGGGGCTTTGGGAAGCAAGTCTTTGGATATGAAGACTGAACTCTGGTTTTTTTCTCTCTTTTTTTTCTTTAGAGGCAAAATGGATTTGCCTAATAAAGTTTCACAAGTATCTGTGCTCAGTCTCCCGCTGATCTAGGGCCCCTTACAAACATTCCTGGGAATGTGTGTTCAGTGTGGCCTCCTTGTACTCTTCCTTATGGAGAGAACAAGTCCAGGGCGCCGGGGTGGCTCAGTCATTAGGCTCAGGTCATGATCCCGGAGTTCCGGGACAGAGCCCCACATCGGGCTCTCTGCTCTGTGGGAAGCCCGCTTCTCCTTCTCTCATTCCCCCTGCTTGTGTTCCCTCTCTCACTGTGTTTCTCTCTGTAGTTGAACTCACCAGGGAGTGTGTGTCCAGTTGTGTTTTTCGAAGTTCTGCTGGCCTTGAGTGTCACGGTTAGCTTGCTTTTCTTTGGATGTACATTGTGCCAGTCATATTCCCTCTTTTGGAAAACATCTGGAATACTCTTATGATGATTGTCTTCTGTGAGATCTGTCATCTAGGGCTTCATCACTTACTAAAAGGATATATAAATCAAAGAATGTTTTTTTTGACCTAGACTTGGAATTCACACATCACCACTCTGCATTCCTTTTTTCAGTCTGCCCTTTCAGCATGTCTCCTCGGGGGCTGATCTTTGTTTTTTTTCTGTTCTCACAGTGCACTTTACCTGGGTGACCTCGTGGGTGTCTTCTGCCAAGGACTCAACCCCCTATCTTCAGCCTATAGACAGGCCCCTATCTATAAAAGCATTGCACACCGACCGTGCTCAAAACAGAACTGACCACCTCTTTCTCTGAGCTTGCCCTTCCTGTACCATGTTTCTGGATGAATGACCTGCCTCATTTGTGGACTGTGAACTCTTTGAGAGTAGGGTCTGCTTCTTACTATCTTTTTAACCCTTTTACCTAACCTGCTGTCGGGCACGAAGGAGACATTGGAGTGTTCGCTGTATGAACAGATGCATTGTGAATTCTCTATTTGTAGGCATCTTTATGCTTATAAGAGTGAAGGAATGTCAAGCTGGTAAAAATAAATCATAAGAAAACTGATAAAATAATGTTTTAAGGGAAAGGTGGGCAAAAATGGGGGCGCCTGGGTGGCTCAGTTGGTTAAGCGACTGCCTTCGGCTCAGGACATGATCCCGGAGACCCGGGATCAAGTCCCACATCGGGCTCCCTGCTCAGCAGGAAGCCTGCTTCTCCCTCTCTCCCCCCCCCCCCCCGCTTGCGTTCCCTCTCTGGCTATGTTTCTCTCTGTCAAATAAATAAAATATTTTTTAAAAATGGGCAAAAATGAATATATACATAGGTGTAATATTTATGGGCTGTTTTGAGTGCTTATTTATTAAACAGAAGAGATGTTTGGGAGTCATTGTTAACTAATCCCTGAGGTCTCAAAGTCCAATTCTGCCAAAAGGGGCCCACAATTGCAGATATTTTCAAGATGGGGACAGAGATCTGCCTTTTCAAAAAAATCTCTGTTTACAATGTGGCCCTTTGCGATCAGTCCTTGCTTCAACCCTAGCAGAACTCCAGCTTTCTCCTTTGACCTACTTACTGTCCATAAAATGCCCTGGTTCTGAGAAGCTTGGACTGAAACCTCTGTAAAGGAGAAGACACAAGAAAAATGGAGGCAGTGGTGATGAGGAGGAGGGAGGAGGACAATGATGACATAATGGTGACAATGATGATGGTCATGATGACAATGATAACGACAACCATGATGACAATCATGATGATGATAATGACAATGATGATGGTGACAATCATGATGACGATGATGATCATGATGACAAGCATGATGACGATGATGACTGGCTAATGATTGGTCATAGATATTGCCTATGAATCTATATAGACTATATATGCTACAGCTAAATGATTTGCCAAAAGTCATCCAGTAAACTTGTGACAGAGCTGGGACTAGAATCTCGGCCTCCCAAACTTAGTTCATTGTTTTTTCTTTGATTTTAGTGTTTGGAGCCACCTTTCCAATCATCATTAGCTGGTAGATACACATAGCTGTTTTGTGTTGAGATCTCTCAAAAGACGGATACTTTTAAAATTGGGGGACAAAGGCCCCAATATCAGTTATGAACTTGAGAATCACCCTAAAAGTATTGATGACTCTCATTTGCCTTCACCCGAGCGCCCTCTTGACTCCTTTCACTTAATTAAAACAAGTCCCAGTACCTCCTGAGGTCCTCCGGCAAGGTGTGCTTTAATATAGCTTCTCTCCACAAGGGGGAGCCAAAAATGCTCAGGGGGCTGGGAGATGAACCGGCTCAAATCCCGGGGCTGGCTTCCTCGCGTTTGTTCTCCCACCGAGGCCCTCCAAGCACACAGTTTCCAGAAAGGAGAAGCAGATGGTGCTGACGCTGATGGTGGTGTGTTTCTATTTGGCCGTGGGATGGCGGTGGGGACTTTTGTGTGCGGAAACTTGGCTATGACAGATGAAACCCTCTGAAAAACCAGTCAACACTCTGCTCTCCGTACCTGTTTCTCCTGCTGGAACTTTATCTCGCAGAGATTCTCTTTCACCACTGTTTGTGGGAATCAGATCAGCTGCTGGCACTCAAACCATCATTTCGCCCCATCAACCCACTGGGCTGCCTCCGCCCCCTCCCACTAAGGCAGTTAAACAGGATTAGGCAAGAAGGCTTCTGCTGCTCTCTTTGCAGAAGCTCGGTGGATGGGGGACCCTGTAGGACTATGCCTTTTAGCACTGCTTTGACTTTAGTCAAAGCTATATTTCAGTGAGGCCAGGAGCAAGAATGGTGGCGAATGCGTTTAAAGCTACAGCCAACTTCGAATCTACATCTGAAGAATAAATATGGCTAAGAACCAGAAGTACATATTGGGGGGGGATGAAAACTTTGTATGTAAAAAGTAATCAAACTATTGTTTTTATTGACATCCCACAGATCTCTTTTCAATCAGAAATATTTGAGAAATTTACATGCGATAATTTTCAAATACAATATTTCCAAATGTCAAGTTAATGTGTTCAGGGAGCAAAAAGACTCAAGTACTCAGTATGAGTTTCACATAACATCTGCTTCCACAAGTACTTTTGGGACCCTTTGAGGCAAAGACAGTAGGGAACCTTGACTTATTTGCTAGACATGGAGGCGAAGATGGGAACATCCCTCTCATCTCCCTTCATTTGTACAACTGGAGATGAGGATTTCTAAGTATAACCAATTATTTCAGGAAAACAAAACAAGTTACGAATTATTTGAGTTACGTAGATAACAATATTTATAAATGAAAAACGGGGTGATTTTGGAGGGTGGAGAGAAGCAGGCTCTTACAGTGACATATTTTGAATAATGTAACCCCCTAGCTAAGATGTAATTACTGAATTTTTAAAATAGTAGAGCAATAATCTAGTAATTCTAAAAATCCATTCGGCATTCGGAGGCATTTAAGAATTATTGTTTGTTTTTTGGCGTGGAAGTAACATCTTTCTCAGTTAGTTTTTGGAGCATGGCCACTTCTGAGTGAAAGGTTCCAGCCGTGTGTTATATTTCCGCTGTATAATGCACTGAAAGAATACATTGGCATTTTGTATGGCTTGTAATGAGCTGGAAATAAAAATGGAAAAAAAAGCCACAAATCCTCAACAATGAATTAGTTATTCTGGATGTTTTGTTTTTCAAGCAGTGATCCTATATAAATTGAACAAAATGTCAAAAAAAAAAAAAAAAAAAAGCTTGTTGGTATTTAGTGCGAGCATTCAGATGAAGCTCCCCCAGCTACAGAACTGATCAGTGACTAGACTTCTTGCTTCTACCAAGGTGGTCCTTCACAGGGTCATTTAGGTTCTGTCTAAACCTGCCCTCAAAGATAATCGGGGATCTCTCTACACCTGCCCTTGCAGACGCGTTGAGTTAGGCCTGAGCCCCTTCTTCTATCACTATGGCCCCAAACCAGGCACTGATGAGATTTTGGGATCCTCTGGCCCCAGATGCAACTAGAATACTTAATAATTGTCAGAAATATGCGTTGTTCCGTGACAGTGATTATCTCGAGCCACGAGCAATCCTTTAACTTTTAGGCTGTAAGTTCCTTACTTTCCTCCTAATTCCTTCCATGGATCTTGTAGGAGTCCATTCTGAGAGTACAGATTGTTAAAAACTGCAAAGGGTCTGGGATTGTCACCTGATTCTCAAGCCAGCGTGTTAGCCTAAACAGGTTCATGGATGTTGGCAGGAGGCACAAGGCTCTTGGATCAGAGAGGAACAGTTTCTTGTTCACAGCAGTAGCAATAGCCAGGGAATCATCATTCTTGCCCTGGTCCTCTGAGTCCTGGGACCCACATGATGGGATGAAGATGGCCGCTTGGTATCGGCCCATTCAGTGGGCTGCACTGAAGGAGAGGGACCCTCAGCTTAGGGAGCTCAGATCTTCTACAATGGGCAGTAAGCTCACTGGTCCTTTGCTCTAGAGAGAGAAAGACATTATCATTTTTATTGTATTGTATTGTATTTTTTAAAGATTTTATTTATTTATTTGACAGAGGAACATGGCTAGAGAGGGAACACAAGCAGGGGGAGTGAGAGAGGGAGAAGCAGGCTTCCCTTTGAGCAGGGAGCCCAATGCGGGGCTCGATCCCGGGCCTCCGGGATCATGACCTGAGCCGAAGGCAGTCATTTAATGACGGAGGCACCCAGGTACCCCAATTTTATTTTATTTTTTGAGTAAACTCTGCCACCAATGTGGGGCTCGACTCGCATCCCCAAGATCAAGAGTTGCACATTCTTCTTCTGGGCCAGGCAGGTGCCCCCAGGGAGACATTATCTTTATTATGACTGGATCATAGTCATCTCTGTCTTCCAAAGCTGTAAGCAAACCTACTCCTTCTCTCAGAGCAAGACACTGTCTCTGGATTTCAAGGCTGTTAGCTATACAAGCATTCTTGAGAAGGTATCTCAGAACAAAGGCACTCCATGCTTCTGTTCACAAGATGTACAGAGACACAAGAGATCCATGGGGAACTGTCTCTCAACGCGGACTGAGAGCAAGATGGCCTCCAAGGAACTGTCACCTGGTCTGCCCTTGGGTGTTGATGCTGACAGCACAGAGCACCCCAGTTGTCACCGTCACTACTGTTTTTGCTCTGGAAGAGGGTTGTTCTGAAGCTACAGCATCACCCCAAACCAAAAAGTCTGTACTCCATGACTGACTCCATGTTTAGCCTGGAGATTGAAGCCAGGGGTCCAAAAGTTACCACGTTACTTTGATTTACCACCATCCTCTCACTTAAAATAAACAAACAACAAACTGACCTGACTGAGGCTTTATGGAGCCCCAGCTCTGGGACTCAAAGTTCTTAAAGGGAAAAATCGTTCTATTGGAAGGAATAGAGCTGTAATTTGGAGGCTGAGGCCAACTCCCAGCCCCTGAAGAGAAATCAGTCTCCTGACGTAGCCTTTAATAAGCCTCTGGACCAAGGGGTCAGGAGGCCAGCCAAAAGATTTCTGTTTATCTGCCATATTTTCTTCATTTAGGTAGAAATGTTTTTGAATAAGCAAGCGTACAGTCTGAAATTAACAAAAAATCATATTGAATTATAGAGCTGTGTTAGTCACAGAGGTCCAGAAACGATTCTGTGTCTTTAAAAATTATTTTGCCTTCCAATACTTGCTTCTCCTTTGTTTGATTCTAGAACTTCTAACCTGAGAGAAGTCTGTATTGTCAGATTATTTTTCATAGACTCCTAAAGTTGGAAGGCATCTTTGAGTCCTCTAGCCTAGCCCAGTCCCTAGGGTCATGTGCCTTCTGCTCAGAAAAGTGACTGGGCCATCAGAGCCCTGGCCTGGCTAAAGCCCAGGTGTCCTCAATCTAAAGAGAGACGCCAGATGGTCTCCTGCATGCCTCTGGTGGGTCTTTAATTTCTGGAATGTGAATATTTAAAAATTTTTAAAGGATGATTCTCTTTTTCCGATGACAGAAGTAACACATGCTTATTTTGAAAAATAGGAATATATATATATATATGAATCATTTTTTAGCCTGTTACCAATTTCAGTGCATGGTTTTAGTCTATTTTGTGTGTGTGTGTGTGTGTGTGTGTGTGTGTGTGTGTGTGTGTGTGATAACGTTGAGATCATAGTGATCTGTAATTTGCCTTTTTTTTACTTCAGATAGCATGAACGTCTTACCATAGCAATTGGACTCTATCCTGCAGGCAATAGATAGCCGTCGAAGAGCTGTAAGTGGATTTTCCTATACATCATCCCTGTCCGGATCAGAGCTAGAGAAGAGAAAAGAGCACTTTCATATAATTTTGAACTTGATTCCTTCCATTCCTTATTGCCTTCTGCACAGAAAAAGAACAGCTCCTGGTTATCTTCATTAAAGATAGAGGTTACAGACTATTCTGGCACTTTAGTTGTCTTGAGGTGCTCTATTATTAGCACTTGCATGTGTACATTTATCTGTTATGAAAACAAACTAGAATGGCACATTTGAAGATATTAATCACGTAGAGACTATTTAATTACACCACTCTCCAAAGTATCAACTACAAATATCAAGTCTCACAGCTCCCAAATCAGATATTAGTAACCACTGAGCCAATTTTTCATGACATGTGAGCCAACTGTTACCAAAAAGCTTCTAGTGGCCAGATTTATTTGAGATTCTTTCGTTCCGTAAACCTTCGGAAAGGCCTGATCCTAGGTAAATGTAGGACCTTTAAAATTTTAAAACCAAGGAGACTGAGGGACCAGAAAGGGTGGATAGCATGAGAGGTGTCTTGACAAGCCAATCCAACTGTCTGTTTCCTAGCAGCACCAAGTAAATAGGAACATACACTGGCTTGTATAGTTTTTTATTGTTGCTGCCAAAAAAATATTTATACTTCTTTCTCCTAACAAATTTTATCCTGAAACTTACTCTGTGGACTCTCGTGTAAGAGATAACAGGTGACAGTAGATGCCTTCAACTACAGTTTTGCAAATGAGCAACAGCCCTGATGAAATGGATGATTCCTATACCTACCTTCTACATGAGGCTGAGAGTGTCGTATTAGATCGTAATTCAGTGTAGACAATTATTTGGAAGCTCAGATAATGCAGTTGAGGTACTTGGCTTTCTGATGACTTAATTTCATACAGAAATAGAACTGGGGAAACACAGATGATCTTCTAGCTACCATGCCTAGTCGATTCTTTCTCAAGGGTCAGATGCCTCACGTGAACCATCCATTGATGGGACCTGGCATAAGAGGCCTCAGTCAGGCAACTCCAGGACTCAGGGTCTAGGTTGGATCATGTGCTTTGAGCAGCTGTTCAGTAGTTTTGTTGAATGAGTAACTTACCAGGGTGCACAGCATGGACAGAGTCTTTCTTCCCTCTCTCTACTAGGAAGCACCCTACACGAATTCGTTTTTTCATACACCACTTGACTTCTCTCCTCATTTATCTCTCTTTTTTAAAAATGTATTATTTTTAAAGTAATCTCTACACTCAATACGGGACTCAAACTCACGATGCCAAGATCAAGAGTTGCACATCATGGGGCGCCTGGGTGGCTCAGTTGGTTAAGCAACTGCCTTCGGCTCAGGTCATGATCCCGGAGACCTGGGATCGAGTCCCATATTGGGCTCTCTGCTCAGCAGGAAGCCTGCTTCTCCCTCTCTCACTCCCCCTGCTTGTGTTCCCTCTCTGGCTGTGTTTCTCTCTGTCAAATAAAAAAAAAAAAAAGAGTTGCACATCGTACCAACTGGGTCAGCCAGGTGCCCCCTTTTTTAGCTCTTGATGATCTCCTCTTCCTTTTCTTTTTACTGGTTCTACATTTGTGCAGATCGCAATGGCCATGTTTCTGGGCAATAGCTGTCATGGAATGCAAACACAAGTGTATTTCAAAGATAACTCCTCCTATAATTGCAAAAACAGGAAGTAGCTAGCAATAAGGGATTGGTTAAATTATGAAATGGCAGAATGATGGAATCCTATGTAGCTGTTAAAAAGATGTCATTGAAGAGGGTTTAATGACATGAATATTCATGATATTTTTAAGTGGGGAAAAACGTGTGTATGTGCATATGTGAATATGTTTCTCTTGATAGAGAGAGAAAGATCTATAAGGAGGGAAAGACACGTAGTTGGGCAGCTTTGGGTGGTGGAATTGCAGGTGATTTTGTTGTTGTTGTCTTTTTTACATGTGCATTTCTGTATTTAAAAAATATTGCATAGCAAACCTGGATTGTTTGTGCGTAAACACAATACAGAAAATGTAAAACTTCTTGGCAGAGAATACGAAGCGCTTCGGTCTATGTTCAGTGCATGTTCCTTCAGTTTCTGTCTTGATGATCTCCCATCCTTCACTGTATGTCCAGTAAACTCCAACCATGTGGCCCCACTCGATTTTTCCAAAATGCTCAGGGATGTTCCCAACCAGACCTCTAACTCGTGGCGGCAGGTACTGGCTGGGTCTTAGCCACATGCATATCTCCTTTTCCTTAGTGTTCTTTTCTCAATTTTGATCAGACCGTCCCTTCTCCTTCCTGGCCGCTGGGGCCCGTCTGACCTCACACTTTCCAATCACTGGCAGCATTGTGCATTTGAAATACAAACGGGCAGTCTGATTCTCAAGTGGTAGACCTCACGGCATACGGCTGGTTGTGATATGTTAATGTGTCCAAGGTTATTTAACAACAACGCTTACAGATGTTCTTGCCCTTATACATTAACCCCTAAACAGGCTCATTTTGTGAAATCATCCCTTCATTTTAAGACTTAACTTTGAACACATACAGGAAGGAAATGCTTCAAAGACATCCTAACTATTAAAACCTGTAGGATCTATTTCCTTCCTGAATGAGACAACATATCTGGCTCTGTTTTCCCCTAAAAGTAAAATCAGACCTTGCCGAGACAGTATGATTTAAACATCACCACCCAATCAATTTTTTTTTCTGGCCAATTTCGTTTCAAAAACCGTAATTAAGCAAGGCCCTCTGTAGCTTCTATTCTTTCTTTTCTCCAAGGGGAGCTTGTGTATTACTTCGGCACGTGTGAGTTTTCATTAACCATTCTGAATGTAGGCAAAGGCAATGTGGTGGGAACAAATACAAATCAAGACCACATAAAGTAATAATCTTTTTAGTCCCATTGTCCTGTGTGCCTTTAGAAATTAATTTTCATACCAGAAAACCTGTTCAAAAGCTCCCACTTCTCCAGCTATTGGAAGAAGCACAAACTTCCTTTGTCAATTTTGTGAATGATACAGATCGTTTTTGTCTATATTTAAGTAGCAAGTATCATATGGATTTCCATAAGGAGAACAAAAATTCACAGCAAGAAACCAGCCACCTGCCTTAATAAGTACAGGAGGTGGGAAAATGAAGTGTCAATTACAACAGTTTGATCTTCGGCTTTTTTTTGTTCTGTCCCTTTCTGAGTAAAAATGCCCACACTTTGTAAGTGCTAGGTAGGTATGTGCTCTTACTTTTAAATCTCTAGATTGTGAAATGATGTCATTACTGGCATAATTAGGTTAAAGTTAGAAAATATTCTGTAAATTAACCTATAGTAAAATTGACTCGTGGTATAGTTTTTTGATTATTAACACATGCATAAATTCATATGACTACCATCAAAATGAGGATACAGAAGAGATCCATCATTCCAAAACATTCCCTCATGCTACCCCTTTGTAATGTTCTAGCCCTAACTATTGGCACTGCTGATCTGCTCTCATTGTAGTTTTGCCTTTTCCAGAATGTCACTTACATGAGATCTTACAGTGTAGCAATCTTCTGAGACTGACTTTGCCTTTGAGATTCATCCAGGCTGTTGTGTGTATGAATATTGTGTGTTCCTTTTTATCGCTGCAATTTGTTCTTCCATTCTCAGGTTGAAGGATATTTGGGTTGTTTCCAGTTTGGGGAAAATTACAAATAAGGATGCTATACACAACTGTATATAGGCTTTTGTGTTAACGTAAGCTCCATTAGTTTTCATTTCTCATGGATAAATGCCTAAAGGTAGAAGATTTCTGGGTCATATGATAAATATAGGTTTAACTTTATCAGAACTGCCAAATGGTTTTCCAGAATGGCTATTTAGTAGGTGTGTAATGGGATCTCAGCAGTATCTTTAATTTTCATTCCCCCAGTGGCTAACGATATTGAACAATTTTTTCTTGTGTTTATGGGCCATTTACATATGTTCTTTAGCAAACTGTCTGTTAAAGTGTTTTACCCATTTTTAAATTGGATTGCTTGTTTTCAAACTGTTAAGTTTCTTTAATAAAACATTTTATTTAGAAATAGTTTAAAAATCACAAGAAATTGTAAAAATAGTACAGAGAATTCCCAAATACCCTTCACTTAGATTCCCCTGATGACAATATCATATATAATCATAGTACATTATTAAAACCAGGAAAGTGGGGCACCTGGGTGGCTCAGTTGGTTGAAACAACTGCCTTAGGCTCAGGGCATGATCCTGGAGTCCCGGGATGGAGTCCCGAATCAGGCTCCCTGCTCAGCAGGAGTTCTCCTTTTCCCTCTGACCTTCCTCCTCTCATGTTCGTTCTCTCGCATTCTCTCTCTCTCTTTCTCTCAAATAAATAAATAAATAAAATCTTTAAAAAAACCCAGGAAATTGACATTGACATAACACTAACAACTCAGCTACACACTCAGTTAGGATTTCACTGATCTTTACATGCACTTTTCTCATGTGTTGTTCTACAGATTTGAATATACAACATGAAAATCAGGATACAGAACTGTTTCATCACCACAAATAAACTCCCTTGTGCTACCCTTCAGCAGTCATACTCCTCCTTCAACTCTAACCCAGAGTAACTACTGATCTGTTTTCTGTGGCTTTAATTTCAAAACTTTGAGAATGTCATATAAATGGAATCAGACAATAACCTGTGGAGATTGGTTGGCTTTTTTTCTCCCAGCCTCATGCTCTTGGAGATCTCTTTATGTACTGCAGATACAAGTCCTTGTACAATATGTGATTTGCAAATATTTTCTTGCAGTCAGTAGCATGTCTTTTTGTTCTCTCAACATGTCTTTCTTGGAGCAAAACCTTTAATTGTGATGGATTTTCAAAATGATCTTTTTCTCTGTAATAGATTGTGCTTTTGGTGTCATGTAAAAACTCTTTGCTTAAGCCAGGTCAAAAAAATTTCTCCCATTTCTTTCCAAAACTTTTATGGTTTTATAATTTATATTTAGATCCATAATCAATTTTGAGTTAATTTCTGTATAAGGCATAGTTTGGGGGAGAGGTTCATTATTTTACTTACTTATTTATTTATTTATTTTTAAAAGATTTTTAAAATTTATTTATTGACAGAGAGAAGAAGCAGGGTGAGCAGCAGGCAGAGGGAGAGGGAAAAACAGGTTCCCGCTGAGCAGGGAGCCGGATACGGGGCTCGATCCCAGGACCCTGAGATCATGACCTGGGCCGAAGGCAGTCGCTTAACCAACGGAGCCACCCAGGGGCCCCGAGAGGTTCAGTATGGTTCTGTACATGTTTCTAATTATTCCAATACCATTGTTGAAAAGACTATTTTGGTTCCATTGAATTGCCTTTGAACATTTGTCAAAACCCAGTTGGTCTTATTTGTGTGGATCTATTTCTTTTTTTTTTTTAAGAGCGAGATCACGCAGGGGGAGGGTCAAAACAGAGGGGAGAGCGAGAGACTCTCAAGCAGTCTCCATGCCCAGCTTAGGCCACTCAGGCACCCCTGTATGGATCTATTTCTAGACTTCCATTTTATTCTCCAGATCTATACTAGTACTACACTGTCTTCTGTTGAGAATACTGGAGCTTTTATGGTAAGATTTAAAATTGGGTGCTGTGGGGCACCTGGCAGGCTCAGTCAGTGGAGCATGTGACCCTTGATCTTGGGGTTATGGGTTCGAGCCCCATGTTGGGTGTAGAGATTACTTTAAAAAATAAAATCTTAAAAAACATTGGGTGCTGGGTACCTGGGTGGCTCAGTTGTTAAGTGTCTGCCTTCAGCTCAGGTCATGGTCCTGGAGTCCCAGGATTGAGTCCCACATTGGGCTCCCTGCTCAGTGGAAAGCCCACTTCTCCATCTCTCACTCCCTCTGCTTGTCTTTCCTCTCTGGCAGTGTTTCTCTCTGTCAAGTAAATTAACAAAATATTTAAAAAATGGGTGCTATGATCCCTCCAATTGTATTTTTCTTTGAAAATTTTTTTAGTTGTTCTGAGTCTTGAATTTGGTAGGAAATTTAGGATTAGCTTGTGTGTGTGTACAAAGAAGATCTTGCGTGGATTTTGGATGGAGTCATGGTAAATTTATAGATCAGTTTGGGGCAATTGACATTTTTACTATGTTGAATTTTTATGTATTTTGAAGCCCTGTTATTGGGTATAAACACATTTAGGATTAGTTTTCTTTCTTATTGCTTGACCCTTTTATCATTATGTCATTAACATCTCTCTTTATCTCTGATCATTCTTTTTGCTTCATACTCTACTTTTTCTAATTTTATTATAGTCATTCCAGTTTTCTTTCTTCTTATTTCCTTTTTAAGATTTATCTACTTGAGGGGGAAGGGGCAGAGGGAGAGAGAATCTTAAGCAGACTCCATGCTAAGCATGGAACCCTACCTGGGGCTTGATCTCAAGACCTGAGGTCATGACCAGAACCAAAATCAAGAGTTGGATGCTTAACCGACTGCTCTACCCAGGTGCTCCCCAGTTTTCTTTTAATATTTTATTTTTTTTAGTAATCTCTACACCCAGCTCGGGGCTTAAACTCATGACCCCTAAATTAAGAGTCACATGCTTTTCTGACCGAGCCTGCCATCCCTACAGTTATTTTCTGTTCTTTTACTTTTAATTTTTTTTAATTTTATTTTTTCAGTGTTCCAAGATTCATTGTTTATGCCCCACACCCAGTGCTCCATGCAATAGGTGCCCTTAGTACCCACCAGCAGGCTCTCCCATCCCCCCACCTCCTCCCTCTAAGATCCTCAGTTTGTTACTGAGTCTAAAGTCTTTCATGTTTCGTTTCTCTCCCCGAATTACCCTACTTCCCGTTTCCTTTCCTTCTCCTACTGTCCTCTGTATTACCCCTTATGCACCACAAGTAAGTGAAACCATGTGATACTTGACTTTCTCTACTGGGCTTATTTCACTCAGCATAATCTCTTACTTTTAATTTTTACATATTTGTAGATTCCCCAAATTTCCTTCTGTTATTAATTTCTAATTTCACTCCATTATGGTCAGAATATCCTTTGTATCACTTCAGTTCTTTTAAACTTATTTATAACTGTTTTATGGTCTAATTTTTAATCCTCTCTAGGGAATGTTCCATGAATACTTGGGAAGAATGTGTATTCTGCTGCTTCTGGAAGGAACATTCTATAGATGTTTTTAGGTTTATTTGGTTAACAATGTCGTCCATGTCTTCTTTTTCCTTGCTGATTTGCTATCTAGTTATATTGTATACATCATGAGAAGTGAGGTGTTGAAGTCTCTATCATTGTTAAATTGTCTATTTCTTTAATTCTGTCACTTTTTTCTCCATGTATTTTGGGGTTTTATTTTTAGATTCAGATATGTTTATGATTGTATCTGCTTGATTGATTAACCATTCACTGTTATAAAATGTACTTTGTCTCTAGTAACTATTTTAGTCTGATATTAGTATAGCCACTTCAGCTCTCTTTTGGTTGCTGTGTATGTGTTATATCTACACCTTTTTCATCCTTTTACTTTCAACATATTTGTTGAAAATTGAATCTAAAGTGTATCTCGTGTAGACAATATATAGTTGGATCATGTTTTTCTATATATTCCATCAATGTCTGCCTTTTAATTAGAGGGCTTAATAAATTCCTGTTGATATGATTACCGATAAGGTAGGATTTACATGGTAATTTACTATTTGTTTTTATGACTTCTGTTATCTCTTGTTCCATTATTTTTCATTTCTGCCTTCATTTGTTTTAAATAGATATATTTTACTGTGCCATTTTAATTCCCTTGTTATTTCTTTTGCTATATATATTTTAGTTATTGTCTTAGTGCTTGTCCTTGGGACTGCTGTTAACTTCTTAATTTATGACAATCTAGTTCCAGTTAAAAATAATATACAAAAACTTTGATCTGTTTCTCTCTCTCCTTTATGTTGTTATTGTTACAAGTTACCTATTTATCCATTGTGTTTCCATAAACACAGACTTATAATTTTGCTTTATGTAATTGTCTTTTGTTAGGTAGGAGAGAAGAAGAATTATAAACAAAAAAATACATTTATACTCTGCTTTACTTATATTTACCTGTGTAGTTACCTCTAATGGTATTCTTTATTTCTTTATTAGATCGGAGTCACCGTGTAGTGCCCTTTCATTTTGCCCTGAGGGATTTCCTTTAGTTAATTTCTTGTACCGATGAATCCCCCATTTTTGTTAATCTGTGAATGTGTTTAATTTCTCCTTCATTTTTTAAATTGAGGTGAAATCCAGGGTGCCTGGGTGGCTCAGTGGATTAAGCCTCTACCTTCGGCTCAGGTCATGATCTCAGGGTCCCGGGATTGAGGCCCGCGTCAGGCTCTCTGCTCAGCAGGGAGCCTGCTTCCTCCTCTCTCTCTGCCTGCCTCTCTGCCTACTTGTGATCTCTCTCTCTGTCAAATAAATAAATAAAATCTTTTAAAAAATAAATAAATTGAGGTAAAATTCAAATACCATAAACTGACCATTTCCAAGTGACTAATTCAGTGACAGTACATTTACAAGATTGTACACCCACCACTACAATCTACTTAACTTCTAAAATATTTTCACCACCTCGAGAGGAGACTGCAGTCCTCATGCAGGTATGTGTTATGTGTTTACTGGGTCAAGCGATGCCAATCCAGGGATGAGGCTTAACTCAGGCCAAAGGAAGCTATTTTAACAGAATGATTTTGAGTGTGATTGACAATTATGGAATTATTATAATATATTTTTCATATGAGCATCTTTTTGGCAAACAGAAAATTCTAGGGTCAAAAACACCACGTGTTCTTGAGATAGCCATCCCCAAGCAATAAATGTTTCTGGGCGTGTGCTCATTATTCGTCTGGCACAATTTTCAGGTCCACAATAAATATAAAGATGAGTAATGCCTCCACGGGCAGAGGACCTGAGGAACTGAGAGTTTGCTCAGCCAACAAATGGTAAAACCAGGCCTTGGTCTTAGGTCTTCCGACTCTGAAGTATGTGTATCTCGGTAGGCCCATATTGAGTTTACTGAGTTCATAATCTCAGACAACAGGAAGGAAATGCTTCAACACAGAGGTAAGTGTCCATTCTGTCACGGTTGGAAGAGAACTATCCTCCATGTGCTAGTATCCCAAACTGGTAGATGAAATTGCCCGCATAAAGATTGTAATATTGTTACTCTTCATTTATTTGAGTCCTGTAAGAAGGTGCCAGGATCATATGGGTATTTGACATACGAATAATTGGCCACAGCCTTCACCAGAACTCTTTTGTCCTTCTTAGGAAGTCACGAAGCTTCTGAGTCAGTGGGGGCACACACGTTGCGAGCTGGTGATAATTAGTATAGGTGTCTATTTCCAAAATAAGCCGTTTGGAGGTTACCCTTGGTCATTAACTCATCCTCGTTTTTCAATTATCATGTGTTAAAAAAATGATTCTTTCAAAAATGTTGCTATAGAGGTGGGTGGCCAGAGAGATCACTTTGTAGGCAATTGAGAACTTTGATCCTTTGGTTCGCAGGCACGATCCCTTTTGCAGGACTAGACAAAATGTGCTGGGGTCTTGCTATGTGCTGGCTATTGGACTTCCTGGCCTACATTTTCTCAGTCATAACTTTGAGCAGGCCGTTTGAGACCCCGGAGCCAGAGCGTGTCATCATGTGGCTGCCTTATGGCCCACCTGCCTCCTGCAGTCCGCCTCTGTTTTGTGCTCAGCTCAGTGCAGGCTGCCGAGTACCTTCAAAAGCCCTTGCCCGCCAGATATCATTACGCTCTTTGCTAGGATGTTGTCTCTGTGGGAGAGAGTATGTGAGAGTGTCTCCCCACTCACTGGACCCAACCGCCTGCTCTGACTTCTGACGTCTATGTATTTCTTTATCTCTGTCTTGCTTCTTAGGCTCCCTGTCCTCCTAACAGTGCTACCAACTTGTATGGTCTTAACGCACTTGCGGTCCTACAACCCACCTGGTGACCCCAGGTTTATTGTCACTCAGAGTCCCAGCATGGTGTTTTGTGGAAAACAAAGGCGTCCTCTTTCTGGTTCCTCCACACCAGGTTGAACTGCCTGCTTCTGCTACCCACAGCTCAATCACATCATCCGATGTCACAATCAGTGAATATTGTACTAATTTGCAAGGAAAAAATGGATGAGCAGCACTACTGGAAAATGAAGTCAAATCCGACTGCAGGAAATCTATGTCTTGTGCTGCCTTTTACATTCTGGTTACCACGTCTCCTTTTATCCTTAGGACTGGGACACTTCTCTTCAGTTACATATAGTATCATGATGACACTGGTAACAAACATGGTTTGAAGAAGTGATATTTCCACATTTTATTTCTAAGCATTTCCCGAGCAGGCATCTAAGTTGTCACTGACTGCTCCCTTTGTAGATGAGAGTATATAGTTCTGTTGTGGTTAGCTGTGCGGCCCAAACTTGATTGCTCAGCAGCTGGAGAGATGGTAGGGAAAAGAGCTCAGGCTTAGGGGCACCTGGGTGGCTCAGTGAGTTAAAGCCTCTGCCTTCAGTTCAGGTCGTGATCTCGGGGTCCTGGGATCAAGCCCCACATTGGGCTCTCTGCTCAGCAGGGAGCCTGCTTCCTCTTCACTCTCTGCTTGCCTCTCTGCCTACCTGTGATCTATCTCTCTGTCAAATAAATAAATAAATAAATAAAATCCTTTTTAAAAAAAAAAGAGCTCAGGCTTAGGCTGGACTGAATGACTGCAGCTTAATGGGAGTAGAGGCAAGAGTAGATTTTAGATCCATATGGTTTGAATCCAGACTTTATAGCTCTCTGCAGATGACCTTGAGCAAGTTTTCTTAAGCTCACTGAACGAGATTTTTCATCTTTAAAATGGAGATAACAGGGGCCCTTGGGTAGAGCCGTTGGTTAAGAATCAGACTCTTGTATCAGCTGGGGTCATGGTCTCAGGGTTGTGGGATTGAGTCCCCTGCACTCTCTCTCTCTAAAATAAATAAGCAAATCTTTAACTAAGTGGAGATGACATCCTGATGGGATTGCCGTGAGGATGAAATGGGATATTATACAGAGCACACTTGCAACTGTGCCCGCCACCGATATGCACGGAGGCCACGTGACTTGCCCACGCTCACAGTGCTGCTGAGTTGTAGAGTCCAGTCTGGAACCGAAACAGTTTAATTCCAAAGACTCCTGTTCTTTCTGCTGTAATTTTCTAGTAATAGGGGCGTTTGAGTTGTAAGTACTTAGAAACACAGAAGCTCAGGACTAGAACGATTCAAACGATGTCTGTGATGCCACTTATCAGATATTTGAATTCCCTTCATGACACGTTTCACAGAGGCCCTCTCAAGATTTCATCATGCTTTGCTTGAGCATCTCTGGTTCGTCTGTAATTTACTTAACCTGTGTTGAGCTTATACTCTGTCAACAAAAAATAAATAAAAAAACAAACAGAAAAACCCAACCCCCTCAAAAGGGACCCCACTTGAAACTGGTATAATTCGAAGTGCCTAACCGTGATTGTGTTATGTTGCAGAGGGCACAGCAGAAGGGAAAGTGTGATGAGAGTGAGATGCAAGAACAGGGACGTAGTCTAATGAGGAAAAGCCCCTGCCTCCTTCAGTGTTGGTAGAGGTTTAAAAAAAATCCGTCGGTGGAGAAAATCACCAAAGCAGTCTCCAGCCCAGAATTCCTATGAACTGATTTTATCATAATGTGCCATGACATGGGCTGGGGGTTGTGGCTTATCAGTTTTAGAAAGGACCGTTTTGACCTAGACTCAGCTCCATTTTTGCTGGAATGAGAAGTCTTGCCAGTTCCCTACAGGGACTGGGCAGTCTTCTATTGCCATAGTGGAGATAGGTATAACTTTGCAATTTGCCCAGAGTTTATATGGCCTGTCCACTCTATTGAGCTTGTTAAGTTGTCTGGGTAATTTGCTTTTTAGCTTTCTGTAACACGCATTATATTCGGGGGGGGGGGCAAGCGGTCTATTTCACTCTTCATTACCTGTTGTTCAATAAACATCTAAGGAATTCAGGGTGTTTGGTGCTGGAGCCCTGGCTTAAGCCCTCATCGCTCGGATTACACAGCTCAATCAGCGCTCAGAGTTTTAGTAGTTAGATAAGTCTGCGGACGTCCAGCTGCTTGTAGACCCAAGGAGGCGGGAGGTGGGGTGTGTGTGGGGGTTGATGGTCCTCTGGTCTCAGCTCATTTCAATTCTGTATCTCGAGGAGGATGCTCCTCAGTCTTGTTTAATGTCATAATTTTAAACCACTTGGAATAATATTCTCCTTTGCTTTAATGTTATACATCCCTGTGCATGTTCTTTAGTAATTGAAAGGGATATTGGACAAATTTGATCTGTCTAGCTTTGACTTATGCTGTCCTTATCTTGGCCTTTGTGTCATTAAGAAAAAAATTGGTATTGATCTTGGACCATACCACTACATTGTGCTGCAATTTTTCTTCTTTGCTAGTGGAATATAAATCGATAAAAGGCAGCTGCTTTAGACGAGGGCCAGATATGGTGCTGTCATTTATATATTGTAAATCCAATGATAGCTGATCAAATCAGTGCCTCTCCTGTTCCAAACTTGACATGATTGAATTGTCAATAAAAAAGACTTTACAGTAAGGGAAGGAGAGCTGACAGTGTAAATGTCTGAAAACCCAATGAAGCTCAATATAAAATGAAACAATGAGCTAGGATATCATTTTGTAATTTCCAATGGGAAAAAAATATTTAGTGAATCACGGCTGAAATTGGGGATGATCACCAGAGGGGGGGAGAAGCAGGAATGAAAAGCCAGCGAACTTGCATTCTAATTTTTGAGAAATCTGAAATGCAAATTTGCAGATGCAAATTTAGGAATTATACATCTGTACTCACTGGGTTGTTTATTTACAGAAATGGTTCACAAATTCTCCACCTCCTCCTTTCTTCGTGCCCATATTTTCTAGGGAGAATACCCAGTTGCTGGGGAAAAGAAACCAGCATCTCCATCCACAGGCATCCTGCTAACCTCTCGGAAGTGATTCAGAAGCAGAGCTGGTAGAACTTGATCCTGCATTCTCGGAGTCAACCAGTAGAGCTCCGGTTTCACTTCATTGATCCCTAGAAGTAGTCGGATTTGTTTTTTAAAAGCAAAAGCTCTAAATCAGTAGCTGTGGAACTTCCTTAGAGAGCTACATGTACCTCTCTTGGTGTGTGGCCCATCATATTTAGCTTTGGAAATGGATATCTTACCCCCTGAAACTTGAAGAAGTCCTGCCATTGTTTTCTGAGAGACCTGATTAATTTCTTTGCAGATGTAACAGCCTAGAGCTTGCCTCGCTAGTTGTTCTCTCCCTCTTTCTGTCATTTGCTCTTCTCCTAATATTGCTTTTTTCCCCCTTTTTGAAGTTTCTCAAAACCACTTAGGTAGCTTGCTCTTTGTCTCATTCAGCCAGCTTCTTTTCTCTCTTGTCCCGGCAGCAGTTAATTTAGGGAAGGAAGTGTTATGTGCATGGTGACAAGCCAGGGACTGACTGTGCTGTTCAAATTACATGTATTATTTCATTTAATACTCACAAAATCTCTATAAACGTCAACCATTTGAGCCCATAAAGAGGAAAAAAAGGAGGGCCAAGAATCTTCTAGATTCTTGGTTAACACCTGGTTTTACTGGCCAGGGAAAAGAGTAGGAGCCAAACAAAGAAATGGAGAAATAGTAATCAGAAAAGAAGGGGGGCACCAGGAAGGGCAGGATCCCAGAAGCCAGGACCAGTTCATATAAATCCCTATCCTCACTTTATTGCTCATGCTTTGTATCAAAAGTTTCCGTGGCTGGTTTTGCGGGGAGTCACTGACCCTCTGAAATGTGATATGAAATTTCATGTGTGCACATGTATACTTTCTGGGGAATGGGTTGCAGATTTCATTAGGGACCCATAAACAAAACACAGGTACATCTTCAGGTCCATACCACGAAGTTTCCATTGGTTATGTGCCGTTGTCCCCTCAAAGTCAACATATCTAAATCTTTGTTTAACCTTTGCCGCCTCCCTGCAAGCTAGTTATTCTTCTCACCCTTTGGTAGTACCATTATTCTTCTAGAATCTCTCTTCTGCTTTCCTCCAGACATCTAGGACATCATCATTGCTTCTAGGATCTCCTCTTCCCATGTTCTTACTTCACCACCCTCTCTTGGGACCTTTTCTCCTACTGTGTGGATTACTGAGTTTATTCCTAACCAGGATCCTTGCTTCCTAACCCTCTCTGTTTTACAGTGATGTCAGACTTATTTTTTGAAAATTACCCTCATCACGTACAGCAGGATATTTAAGAAAGCGGTGTCTTTGAGCAGCCACATTAGACCTATCTGGGTTACAATCCCAGTTTCTCCTTTCATTTGCTATGTAACCTTAGTCAGATTGACTGACACATATATATATATGACATATATATATGTATAATATATATAAGTAAGCTCTCGCGCTCTCTCTCTCTCTCTCTCTCTATATATATATATATATATCTATATATATATATATATTCCCCTTCAAAAAAGGGGAAAAAAAGCAATATTAGGAGAAGAGCAAATGACAGAAAGAGGGAGAGAACAACTAGCGAGGCAACTATATATATATAAAGTAAGCTCTACACACAGTGCAGGGCTTGAACTCACCACCCCGAGATCAAGAGTTACATGATCTACTTACTGAGCCAGCCAGGCACCCTGATATTTTTGATTCTCGTTTTGCCCATCTAGGCTTGTTGTAACGACTCAACAAGATAATCCATGGAAGGAACTTGGCAGAGTACTGGTGCGTTGTAAGCTTTCAGAAGAGAATTACTGTTTCTCACTGAAGAGCATAAAATATCTCCCTAACGCTTACCTCACAGCACATAACACAGTCGGTCTGATATTTCAGGCCCATCAGAAACTGGTTCTGACTGTCACCTCTCAAACCTTACCTTACCCCCTCTCAAGGCTACTTCCTAAATGTGCTCTTATAATGCATACGTCACTCCTACCTTCTAGAGCATCTGACCCTGTTCCTCAGCCTTCTTTCCAGCTTCAGCTCCTGTACTTTCCCCGACTGTGGCAGTTCCCATGGTTCTCGCCATTTTCTCAATTCTCTCGTGCTTTTGAATTGTCCATGCTGTCCAATTAGTACCCTCTAATACAGGGCTCTGCGTGGTTTGTGCCTTACTTATGGGCTTCTCGTGCTGCAAAATTGAAGCAGTTGACTTGTTTACTGCTTAGTCACTGCTCATTTCATGTTTTCATGTTTGTTTCTTTTTAAAACCAATCCAGGCACCTTGTGGCCAGGGATCAGCTCTGGCCATTACTCTCTGTTCCACGACTTGTAACAGTTTCTCGTTACCACGGACTTACTCAGGGTATTTGGTTCATTTGGCCGTTTTATCAAACTCTCCACGTCTGCAGGCAGAAGTTATTAAAATTTTGCTGCCCGGACTTATTTTTTTGTGAACTCAGGTATTTGGAGACTTGGAATCCAAAGCCAAACTGCATGGCTGGGCGGGGAGCCACCTCCCTCCTGGGGTGCCTCATTCCCAGAAAATACATGGTGGGATAACTGTGCTAGGCTAGGTGAGCTCTGTAAGTCCCCCGATCTCCCAGGACGCTGGGACTCTGCGAAAACTTAAGAATTGGCTCCAAAGACCTTCGCCAGCTTCCCCCTCTGCCTTTGCCCCCGGCTTGCTTGGGCTTGGGCAGAATGCAGCATCTCAAGCAAGGCTTACGTGCTTCCTTAACTGAAACTATTTGCCTCAGTTTATGAAACCACACCAGCAGATTTCATTCCAGGGTGGGGAGCTGTTTCTGACAAGGAACCCCACAAAGTATGTGTGCTTCAGAGAAAAGGGAAAACCGAGTAAACAAATAGTCCCTCTGCTGAAGGAGGATGTGGGTTGAAATCATATTATGGAGGAGGTATCCCGGAGTGTCCTGGGTAGCCAGCCAAAAACTAGATCTGGTTTCTCTTAGCATGGGGTAACTCACCACGCCAACTGACATATTTCTCCAGTGACCTCTACATCCGAACATGTCCCCTAAAAGCACAGCTGTCTGTTCTCCATGCTCCAAGCCTCACTGTGTGCCCTAACAGCCTGCAGATGTTTCTTCAGCATCCCTCGACACAAGGGCACATTAGGCTCCGTGACGTTTCTGACATCTGATGGATTGCATCCCCTGCTGGAGCTTGGGAGTCGCTTTTGTCTGGCCCGGGCCATCGGTGCTTGAGAAGCCTAGGTGTCGTGGAGCAACATCCTAATGCTGCCCGTCCACCATTTCTACCAAGTGCCCGGATCTGGTTTGACACGAGTTTGCGAGTTTCCATCCCCGGCTCTTCTAGTGAGCAGAGTGGGAAGAAAAAAAACATTGGCATGTCCTCCAGAATTTTAACTAACCAGTGGGCTCTCTGCTGATGGGGACTCTGTGCCCTGCTAGCTCTAAAACTTCCCTAATTATGCAGACTCATCATGAACATCACCTTGTGTTCTTCCATTTAATGGGTGGTTGTGCGCCACACTTTTTTCATTCCACATCAGAATTATTGACATGATATTGACATTCACGGGCAGGCTGGTTTTCTACTGTAGGCCAGAGAATCAAAGTTTTTTTTTTCCCCCTGACTTTACCTATCCTTTCAGAAAACCTGAGAGTGTCATTAATACTTAATGCTGCATATAGAGTTTCCACCAATAATACTTTCCCCAGAGATTAGTCCTCAGAGTACACAGGACAGGGTAATTAGGTCTATTGATCTTTGCTACAGCCAGTGTTATCGGAATGGTGATCAACTTTATAAGTAAGATGTGGATATTCATTTTGGCTAAGGAGCTACGGCAGCTCTTGTTTCTTGAACATTCTTTGCTCTAACAGAGGCATTGCTAAGCAGCTACCGGGAGATCCTGCGGAGCTAAAAATCTCTCTTACAGGACTGCTATTAAGGGCCAGAAGCAGTAGGTGCTCGCTGTGCCAAGAATGAGAAAACTTTGAACTGAAACCGATTTAGCCCATGGGGCCGGTTTCATAAAGTAAAAACTCTGTCAAGGTGCTCCTACCCTGCCATTTAAGTTGACAAGTGAATTCTCTGGAAGAGACTTTCTCGGGTAAAATGTTCATCTTCGAACCCTTCTCAGGAGACTCTTCCTTCCCTTCACTGAGCCTCAAAGTGGGGGCAGATAATATCTTAGTTTGTACCTGGAGATAAGTCTTAAGCAAGTGGGTTTGACAATGGTATCAGAACTTACAGAGGGAGAGAAACATCTACCCAGAGACCCAGAGAGTCCGGGCACTGGGCGGAATGGTTCCCCGGCTTGTCTGGTACATAATTCCTAGAGTCAAATAATATGAACCTGCTGAGCTAGAGAGAAGCTCATAGGGAGCCAGAACACCTTGGGTTTATTGTGTATATGAGCCACCCTGAGCTATTTTCTCTTTCGTGTCCCAAAGATGGATTTGGATTGTTTTAAGAAGGCAGTGGCTGAAATATTCTAAGACAATAGAATTATTTGGCTGGCGGGAGTTGGGGGAGGAGGATGAGGACTAAACTGTCAGGCAGGCTTATAGCGAGAAGTAAGAGTCTAGTTACAAGGGAAATGGTCTACCAAAACCTGAGTTGGGCCCCAGGCAGCAAGATCAATTCAAAGTCAAGCGAGGAAGATCTGGTCTGAGGTCTCCTTTTATCTCCTTGACCTGCATGCCCACCACCCATCCCCAATTTCCTATAAGGCTTACATAAATCATGGCCATAGCTTTCCAGACACATCTGTATATCTGTATACATAGCCCGAGTCAACCAGATCGAGACCCAGATTCACTTCTGTTTATGTATTAACAGCATTTTGCTTCTCAGAGGGCTTTAGAATTTTTTTTAAAAAGTAGATTCATCTGGCTAGAATGATGAATAGTTTTGAGACAAGACCTGTTTGCAAAGTGACAAGTCCATCAGATACTCTTAATACCTGTTTCTAGCTTGAAAAAAAACCCAATCAAAATATTTAGATTCCAGTGAAAGTTCAATAGGATTTTATCCCAATGACACGAACGTTTGTTGAAATTTGGGATTATTTCCTCAGTTTTGATATGGCTTTGGGTCTCTACAATTGCTTGTTCTCGACTTTTTTAATCCCAGGAAAGGAGGTTTCGGATATTGCATCGTTGTTTCCAACAGAATCTCTTCCTTATTTGGTTTTCTACTGAAACTTCTATGAAAGACACATTTTAACCACGTCTGGGTACTTGTTGAAGGATTTCTTTTAAGTAGCCTCAATATTAATGAAGTTATTTAAGCCTGAAATTCTCAGGACAAGTTTAAGCTTAGCACCTCAAACTCTGTGATTAGTCAGATGGGAACTGTCTGTGGGCACATGAGGGCGGATTTCAGCCTACATGAGCAGCCATTGTTGATTTTTGTGACTTCAACGTGGCTAGTTTTCAGAATTAGACTTTTCCTCTCAATTTAACTTTTGTGCCTTGACGTACACTGTATGTAAATGATGTCTGATGATAAAAGGGAATGAGTCACACTTAAGCAGCAGCATCAGTGCCCATTAAGCAGAATATAAATAACTGTCTCTAGATATGCAACAGAGCGCTAAAATGGCCCCATGGGAGTTAAATTATATAGGAGAATTTCCTGTGTAATTATTCCAAAACAAAAAAACAAAAAACAAAACAAAAAAGTCCTCACTGATTTCAGCTAGGGGAGTTCTCATATTCTTTACAAAATCAGTGAGACTCAACTTGTTGCTTTTTATCTCCCTGGTTTTATCCCCTCTTCCTCCCTTCCACTCTTTCTCTTTCTCTTCCTTCCTTTAGGAACAAAGCTCTGTAATTTTAAGTACGGTAGCTAGAGATATGTAATTAGCTAGAGCTGTGTACCAAAGTACAAAGCGTACATTTTTAAATGACTCACAGATAGAGTGATGATATAAATTATTGTCCAAAAAAGGATTCTTTTGAGAGTGGAAGGAAGAACTAAAAATAATCAATGGTTTAGTTGATGTACAAGGTATCAGCTGAGACTCTGGCAGGTGAGTCATGATGTGTGCTCACAGAGATGACGAGGCTGGTCAGGTGCAAGAGGCTTCAGTAGGTATCTGGTCCACCCCGTTTAGAAAAGGAAACAGACTCTACCCACAATGACTGGCTCTCACCCAGGTCTTCTAACTCCCAGTCCAGGCTTCTTTCAACCGCCCCGCCATTACCACTGCAGCACGCTAGAAGGACATACAGCACAGTGCTGCCCTGTTCTTGTAACTTTTTTCCTGTCCAACAAATAGATTTTCAACATGAAGCTTTTGAGGGATGAGAATCCCCAGCTTCCCTTCTCTCCAGATTAGTGCATCAGACTAAACAAGTGCACTGATTCTGATTGAACCTCCACTGCAAACTAATTGTGGTCTTTGCCTCACCGTTTTTGTAGTTGAGTTAGGATGGGAAGTTTATGAAACCTAAGCCAACTAGATATTATAGAAACATTCAGATAGTTTAAACTCAAAAATGCCATTCTTTAAAAAAAAGGAATCAAATGAATTTTTAAACTGATTTTGAGGCACACCTTCCAGACAAGCCATATTTGAGTGATCATTTGCTAATCAACAAGGTAGAGCTGCAGAGTAAGTTTTTCCCCAAATAATGAACTTGAGCTTGTGCATCTGGACGAGAGGTGAAAATGAGTAATACTCTCAGCTGAAACTGACATGCTAGAAAGGGAATAGGACACAGCTGAAAGAAATTGGGGCACAAACTGGGATTAGGGTTATATATGTAATGCTCACTATCTCCTCTTGCCATTATTCAAGATCCTATTCTGTGTATATATAGTTTCTCATCTCTGTTTACACAGTAGATTCATTTGCCCTGGTGATAGGCAGTATGGCGATAACTTCATTAACAAAAAGGATGGGCCCCCACCATATACTTTGTTGTCAGCAACTTCGTTGCCATTGGTAGAAATGACAGAGCAAACACACAAATGGGTTTAAGAATACATGAAAACAAAAACTTACAGAATAAAAATATTGTCAGATCCTAATGGAAATAGGGATGTGACTGATACAAGGCCCTCAATGTTGACATCAAGATCTGACTCCCCCCTTTTATGTATAGCTCAGTAATCATTTGTTGAATGGCAGTGCTGGATGCTGCCATTTGTCTAATGACTCTGCATAGGAGGAGCTTTGGGGGCCAACAGTAACAACGCTGGCATTTGTTTTTCCGGGGACTGTACATTTCAATCACAAAGGATCATCTAAGGCTAGGAATTTGGGCAGCTGCAATCCAGCACACCTAGACTGGCCGGGGATGGAATATGAGGATGCCTCCAGTGCCTTCTCCCCATCCTCCCTCCTTTCTTCCTTCCCGGTTGGTACTTCCTACGTAGCGAATTGATCATTCTGGGACTTTATCGCCTCCCACCCAGAAAAGCCCCTAGATATCCAGGCAAGCTAGCCATTTGGCTTCACCAATTGCAAAGTTTAACAAATGACCAAAAATAGCTCCAACATAACTAATTTCATTAGAAGTTAGAAAGCTTGTTGATGTCTCTCTTCCTGGCCCTCCTTTGGGGTTCACTTTCTAGCCTTTCCCTTACATGCCTGTGGTTTTTCTCCATCTTCTGTCTCTTCTCCGTGTCACTGAGCTTGTTTAAATTAAGGGAACCAAGACATGAACAGGAAAAAGAGAATAACCTGAAAGATAGAATTAAGACCCAACTTCTCTAGTACATTCAGAACATATCTTCATGTAAATACATGTGTTTGTATTTGGGACTACCTGAAGCCAAGAGTCATCTTTTGTACTGTGTATGAAGTTTCATGTTGTGCGTTATTGCCTCTTCATGTGTGGCAGGATATGTAGAAATAAAGACAAAACTTTGCAAAGTTAGAACAGATATTTGGTTGTTTTCTGATTTCATACTACTTATTCTGTGCTGGACACTTTAAATACATTCCCGTTGAATTCTCACGACAGTCCTGGGAAGGTGTGGAGTCTTGCCCGAAGTCTCACAGCCAGTAAGTGGTGGGTCTGGAATTGGAATGTAGATTTGTCTGGCTCCAAAGCCCCAGTCTCTTTCCATTATACTGTTTCTTCCAAACATAAATGATTCTGGGTTTTACTACTTTCTGATATTATAGCATGTAAGGACCAGGCATATTTCCCCACTGGCCTCAGTGTTCTTGTGTTCAATTTCTTTATATCCCAAAGTCTGTAGAGTAATTTTTCTATTTTCAAAGCATTCTCAGCTTTGATTTCTATTTTGGGATTGGATGACCCTTCCCCCATTTTCTTTGCCCAACACATATGGATTACTTTGAAAAACCAAACTGTCATTTGAGACTAAGAAGGAAAAGCAGAGTGTGTTAAATTTATCCTTTTCTTGTGGGCATGGTTTTCATTAAGCTCTCTCCCTTTCTTGTAGGGAGCAACCCTGTGGGCCCAGGCTTATGCTTCATTTTGTTTCATGCGGACATGGTCTCCGCCTTATTCTCGGGGTTCTTTCACGATTGCCTCATAGTGGTATAGCCAAGTTATGCCAGTGGCATTGTAGTGCCTTGATCTTCAGCACTTGGCCAGTATTGTTAATGAGTTGCTTTCTATCTGTTCTGCACTTAACACCAGATGTTCATCCTTCAGATGTATAATTATTGATTTTCCTTAATTCCAAGAAGCAGGTTGTGCCTTTGCCACATATAACCAGGTGTTAAACATAGTGTACCCTTTTCTAGGATATACTTGTTAAAATTTTAGGTTGCACCCTATGGAATTGCTGCTTTTTTACTCTTCTTTAAATCTGGAAAAAAATGGCCATTTGGTGTGGTTCAACTTAATATTTAAAAATAGGAACATAAGGTGATTCCTTACAATGATTCCTTACTACAATGCTGATAATAAGGACAGAAGCTAGTATTTATACAGGCCCTGCTACGTACAATGTACTTTGTATGTGATTTCTCATTAACTCTCTCAAAAGCCTTAGTACTGGTACTATTCTTTCCTTATAAAGGAAGAAACTGAGTTTCAGGGAGGATGAGTACCTTGCTCAAGGTCATATACATTAATTAGCAAAGCTGGGATTCCAACCTATGTCTGGCTGTTCCAAAGACTGGGTTTCTTCCAACTGTGCCATCATCCTCATGTTTTCATTGCATACAGGGAATTGTGCTTGATCAGGCAGAGGAAGCAGAGGTCACTGGTGTCCACATTCAAAGTTAAGCTATCTTCCATCTGGCTCCAACTTTAACCTAGAACTTGACCTTATATTTTACTACCCCCAAGTCCTAGACTGCGTCTCTTCCCTTTTCACTGGCTCAGTTCCTTTCCTAAGGCAGTCTGGGAGAGGGAGCTCCAGGAAAGGCCACTCACCTTTATTTTCTTCCTAGTGTGAGATGGGGGCAGGAAATTGTTGGAGGGGGGTGGGGAGTGGACGGAATGAAGCCCTATAAATGGCCCCGTCTGTGCTATTACCACAACTTTCTGTGTCCGTTTGATTTTTGTGTTTGTTATGATTGCCCTTTGATGTGCAAGACTGAATAATAGATCTGATGATTCAAAGGCTACAGATTGAATTCCATTTTCTTTTTTTAAAGATGCATTTATTTATTTTAGAGAGAGAAAGAGTGCAAGAGAGAGAGAGTATGTGTGTATAAGCAGGGGCGGGGGCAGAGGGAGAGGGAGAGAGAAGCTCAAGCAGTCTCTGCACTGAGCATGGAGCCCAAGCCACAGTGGGATGCTTAACCAACTGCACCAACCAGGCGCCCCTTGAATTCTATTTTCATATATCCAGCACAACTCCAGGGTCAGTTTTGACCCAGGTGTGTCTGCCTCTGAGCAATGTGGCGAATGATCAGTCTCTGAAAAACTGATGATGGAATTTACCTCTTCGGATACTTCAGTGATACTTTAATCAGGACCTATTTTAAAAGGACACAGCTTGATGTTCCATCTTTGCATACAGGTAATGTTATACTCCTATTAGATTTTTTGTAAATAAAGTGAGGGTATTTCCTAGGGCCCATTACTTTATCAAATCTAAATGATGTGAAGAAAAATGGCAAGTGCAGGATGGGTGAAGGTTTATAACAGATTATGCTAATTGTTAACTTTTAAAAATTACTTTTAAAGGAAGATTAAGGTTTAAGGTTAGGAGCAAGTTAGAATTTTAGCACAGAAATGCAAGGGATCTTGGCCTGGGTCTGTTTTTCATGTGAAGTAAAGCAACACTTTGGAAGGGGGGGCATCCAAGATGGTGACATAGGACACACCAGATCTACAGAGACACATGGAATCATTCTCACTGAAAAGGGACTGAAACCTAGCTGAACAACTCCCTCCACAAGGGATAAAGGGGCTATGTTAAGATAGATAGGAGAGGCAGAGATGAGGTCTTGCCCACAACCCCTCCCCAGTATGGCGACACACAATAGAGAACTTCTTCACAGATCCAGAGCTTTTCCCTAAACAGTGAGAAGTTCATGTTCCACATTGGGTGCCTCAGCCTTGGAGTGTGCACTGCAGAGGAGAGGCCTCAAAAGTGTCTGGCTTTGGAAACCAACAGAGCTCTTATCAAGGGGCCCGAGGGGTGGTGGGAATCTGACATACTTCTTTTGAGGGGCTCGTGCGTAGCTTCATCCATCCAGGGACCCAGTGCAAAGGCAGCAGTTTGAGAGGTGACTGGATTACAGGTGAAGAAGATTCATTTTGCTAAACTTCAAGTGTCTGCCAGGGGGTCAGAGACCAATTGGGACTTCCTTTGTGGGCAAAGGCACTGGGTGTACCATTTTTACATTCTCCCTTTCCCTTGCTAGGGCAGGTGTGTGCACATGGACATAGCCTCATTAAAGCCAGGGGCATGTCCTGCTTTCCTAAATCACTAAAGCCACAAGTATGCACCATGCCCGGTGATCATCCCAGGCCCCGCTAAAGCCCAAGGCATGCCTCACCCCGGCAGTCCTCCCCTGCATCCTTTAAACCACGTATGTGCCTTGTTGAAGCTGGCAGGTGGGCACAGTCCATCCAGGGGATGCCTCTTGATTGCCTAGCTCTGGTAGCCAGAGGATCTTGTGTTCCTGGGCCCCACAGGACCGTGACAGCAGACTGAAACACACCCCAAGTCTGCCTATGAAAAAGGCCCAGTTACTTGTCCTGGAGTTTCAGCTGGGAGATAGGCTTCAGGTTATTACGCAACTGAAGGCTATAGAGGCGCTCTCAGAGATTGTAAGCAGGGAGACACCGTCTTTGTGCCTTGCCTTGGCCTCATCACATGCTGACAGGCCCAGAAAGGAGATTTTACATTCATCTAAAGCCCGGTTCTTGCAGCTGTTACCCCAGGGGACACCTGCAGATCTGTCTGGTGGTTGGCAGGATCTACAGCTGTGGTCCCACAGAACTATATGTATTTACATACGTTAAATCTGCTGCCTGAGGATCTGGCTTTCAATCAGCCTGAACAGGTGCTGACTGAGATCACTCTCTTTGGAACACTGACTGGTCTTGGCATACCTTCAACAACTGGGACCTATCAAGAATAAATCAGGCATACACATTTAATGCATTCCCTATCAAAACACCAATAGCATTTTTCACAGAACTAGAACAAACAGTCCTAAAATTCGTAGGGAACCACAAAGGACCCCAAAGAGCCAAAGCAATCTTGAAAAAGGAAAGCAAAGCTGGAGACATCACAAGTCCAGGCTTCAAGTTATATTACAAAGCGGTAGTAATCAAAGCAGCATGGTACTGGCATAAAAAGAGACACATAGATCGATGGAACAGAATAGAAAACCCAGAAATGAATCCACGGTTATGTGGCCAACTAATCTTTGACAAAGCAGGAAAGAATATCCAATAGGAAAAAGATAGTCTCTTCAACAAGTGGCTCTGGGAAAGCTGGACAGCAACATGCAAAATATGAGACTGGACCACTTTCTTTTTGTTTTTTTTTTAATATTTTATTTATTTGACAGAGAGAAACACAGCCAGAGAGGGAACACAAGCAGGGGGAGTGAGAGAGGGAGAAGCAGGCTTCCCGCCGAGCAGGAAGCCCAATGTGGGACTCGATCCCGGGTCTCCAGGATCATGACCTGAGCCGAAGGCAGTCGTCCAACCAACTGAGCCACCCAGGCGCCCCGAGACTGGACCACTTTCTGACATTATACACAAAAATAAATTCAAAATGGATTAAAGACCTAAATGTGAGGCCTGAAACCATAAAAATCCTAGAAGAGAACACAGGCAGTAATCTCTTTGACATCGGCCGTAGCAACTTATTTCTTAGATATGTCTCCTGAGGTGAGGGAAACAAAAACAAAAATAAACTATTGGGACTACATCAACATAAGTTGCTACGCAGTGAAGGAAATAATCAACAAAGCTAAAAGGCAACCTATGGAATGGGAGAAAATATTTGCAAATGACATCTCTCATAAAGGGTTAGTATCCAAGGTCTATGAAGAACTTATAAAACTCAACACTCAAAACCCATATAATACAATTTAAAAATGGGCAGAAGACACAAATAGACATTTCTCCAAAAAAGACATACAGATGGCCAACAGAGACATGAAAAGAGGTTAGCATCACTGATCATCAGAGAAATGCAAATCAAAACTACAATGAGATATCATCTCATACCTGTCAGAATGGCTGAAACAAACAACACAAGAAACAACAGGTGTTGGTGAGGATGTGGAGAAAGGGAAACCGTCTTACACTGTTGGAGGGAATGCAAACTGGTACAGCCACTCTGGAAAACAGTATGGAGGGGCCTCAAAAAATTAAAATAGAACTACACTATGATCCAGCAATTGCACTTCTAGGATTTGCCCATCACTAATTCAAGGCGATACATGCACCCCAATGTTTACAGCAGCATTAGCTATAGTAGCTAAATTACAGAAACAGCCCAAGTGTCAATGGATTGATGAGTGGATAAAAAAGATGTAATATATATATTCAATGGAATAATACTCAGCCATAAAAAAGAATGAGGTCTAGCAATTTGCAGTGACATGGATGGAGCTAGAGTGTATAGTGCTAAGCAAAATAAGTCAGTTAGAGAAAGACAAATACCATTGGACTTCACTCATGTGGAATTCAAGAAACAAAACAAATGAGCAAAGGGGGAATAAAAGAGAGAGAGACAACCCAAGACTTCAAGACTGGGAGAGGTAGCTATTTCAGTTAATACTTAGAAACAAACACAAGGAGACATGCCAAATGAGGAAATAGAGGAATGAGTTCTAAAAGAAAGAATAAGACAAAACCTCAGAAAAAGATCTTAATGGAGACAAGTAATCTGCCTGATAGCTCAGTGACAGTCCTAAAAATGTTCACTGAACTCAGGAGAATGGATGAACGCAGGGAAAACATCAACAAAGAGAAAATATAAGAAAGTATTAAACCAAAGTCATGGAGGTGAAGAATGCAATAATTGAACTGAAAAATACACTAGAGGGGTTCAACAACAGACAAAATGAAGCAGGAGAAAGGATCAGTGACCTGGAAAAGAGAAGTTGAAGTTACCCAGAGTAGCAAAGAGAAAAAAAGAATTTTGAAAAGTGAAGGGAACTTAAGAGACCTATGGGATGGCATCAGGCAGAATAACATTTACATTAAAGAGGTCCCAAAAGGAAAAGAGAGAAGAAAAGGGGGACCAAACATTTGTTTGAAGAAATACTGGCTGAAAACTCCCCTAAGCTGGGGAAGGAAACAGACACACAGGTCCAGGAAGCAGAGAGAGCTCCAAATAAAATAAACCCAAAGTTATTCACACCAAGACACATTATCATTAAAATATCAAAAGTTAAAAAATCTTATAAGCATCAAGAGAAAAAACAACTTGCTATATATAAGAGAACCACCACCACAAGACTATCTGCTGATTTTTAGTAGAGACTTTGCAGATCAGAAGAGAGCGGCATGATATATTCCAAATGCTGAAAGGAGAAAACTTCCAAATAAGAATCCTCTGCCCAGCAAAGCTACCATTCACAATTGAAGGAGAGAGAGTTTTCTAGACAAGTGAAAGCTAAAGAAGTTCATCATCACTAAACTGGCCTTATAAGAAATGTAAAAGGGACATATTTAAGCTGAAAAGAAATGGCATTAATTCATAACAAAACATTTTTTTCTTCTAGGTTACCATAAGAATACAGCATATAGTACATATAACATACAGAATATGTGTTAATTGACAGTTTATGTTATCAGTAAGGTTTCTGGTCAACAGTAAGGTATCAGTAGTTAAATTTGAGGGGAGTCAAAAGTTCTATGTGAATTTTCAACTATGTAGGGGGTCAGTACCCCTAACCCTTGCATTTTTCAAGGTTCAAATGTAGAAACACAAAAGACAATGAGAAAGGAATCTAAACATAATGCTAAAGAAAGTCATCAAACCACAAGGAAAGAGAGCAAGAGAAGAAAGGAACAAAAAGAAATTACAAAAAGAGCCAGAAAACAGTGAACAAAATAGCAACAAATACCTACCTATCAATAATTACTTGAAATGTAAATGAACTAAATTCTCTTGTCAAAAGACATGGAGTGGCTGAATGGATTAAAAAACAAGACTCATCTATACATTACCTATAAGAGAATCACTTCAGACCTAAGGATATACACAGACCGAAAGTGAAGGGATGGAAAAAGATGTTTTATGCAACTGGAAATGAAAAGAAAGCTGGTGTAGCTATACTTATATCGGACAAAATGGACTTTAAAACAGACTGTAACAAGAGACAAAGGGCATCACATAATGTTAAAGTTATCAGTCCAACAAGAGGATATAACACTTATAAATATTTATACACCTAACATAGGAATACCTAAATATATAAAACAAATATTAGCAGAGCTAAAGGGAGACAACAACAATACAACAAAACCAGGCAAGGACATCACACACACAAAAAAGAAAATTACAGGCCAGTATCCCTAATGAATACCAGTGCAGCTATCCTTAATGAAATATTAGCAAACCATACTCAATATTTTAATTTTAATACCCCACTTACATCAGGGGATTGATCATCCAGACAGAAAATCAATAAAGAAAGACTGGCCGTAAAGGACATATTGGACCAGGTGGACTTAATAGATATGCGCAGAACATTCCATCCAAGAGCAAAAGAATATACATTCTTCTCAAGTGCACATGGTTTATTCTCTAGGATAGATCACAGGCCATAAAACAAGTCTTGATAAATTTAAGATGACTGAAATCAGATTGTGCATCTTTTCCAACCATGGTGGTATAAAACCAGAAACTAATCATAAGGTGAAAACTTGAAAATCACAAATATGTAGAAATTAAACAACATTCTATCAGACGGGTGGGTCAATGAAGAAATCAAAGGAGAAATAAAAAAACCATTAAGACAAATGAAAATGGAAAGAAAACAGTCCCTTTAAAAAAAAAAACAGTCCAAAGTCTATGGGATGCAGCAAAGACATTTTAAAAGAAGAGTTCATAGGGCTACATGTCAACCTCAAGAAACAATCTTCGTTTTTTAAAGATTTTATTAATTTATTTGAAAAAGAGGGAGAGAGGGATCATGAGAGGGGGAGGGTCAGAAGGAGAAGCGGACTCCCCACAAAACAGGGAGCCTGATGTGGGACTCAATTCTGGGGCTCCAGGATCATGACCTGAGTTGAAGGCTGTCGCCCAACCAACTGAGCCACCCAGGCGCCCTCAAGAAACAATCTTATACAATTTTTAACTTTGCACCTAAAGGAACTAGAGAAAGAACAAGCAAAGCTGAAAGTTAGTAGAAGGAACTAATAAGGATCAGAGAAAATAAATGAAATAGAGACTAAAAAAATAGTAGAAAAGATCAATGAAAGTAAGAGCTGGTTCTCTGAAAGAACAAACAAAATTGATAAACCTTTGGCTAGACTCCCCATGAAAAAAGATGGCTCAAATAAATAAAATCAGAAATGAAAGAGAAGTCATAACTTACCATAGAGGGTTATAACAGACTACTATTAACAATTACACACCAAAAAAAATTGGGCAACCTGGAAGACATGGATAAATTTCTAGAAACATACAATCTTCCAAGACTGAATTATGAAGAAACAAAAAATCTGAAGAGACCTGTTACTAACAAGGAGATTGAATTAGTAATCAAAAAATTCCCAACAAACAAAAGTCTAGGACCAGACATCTACAGTTGTGAATTCTACCAAACATTCAAATAAGATTTACTACCTATCCTTCTCAAACTCTTCCAAAATTATTGAAGAGGAAAGAGTGCTTCCAACCTCATTTTATGAGTCCAGCATTACCCTGATTTCAAAACCAGGCAAGGACATCACAAAAAAGGAAAATTACCGGCCAATATCCCTAATGAATACCAGTGCAGACATCCTTAACGAAATATTAGCAAACCCTACTCAATAGTACACTAAAATGATCATACACCATGACTGAGTGGGATTTATTCCAGGGAGATGCAAAGATGGTTCGGTATACACAAATCAATCTGTGTGATACCCCACATTAACAAAATGAAAACAAAAGATAAAAATCATCTCAATAGATGCAGAAAGCATCTTATAAAATTCAACATCCCTTTTATGATAAAAAAACATTAAATAAATAAATAAAGGCCATGTATAACACACCCCACAGCTAACATCATACTCAATGGTGAAAAAGTGAAAGCTTTTCCTCTAAATTCAGCAGTAAGATAAGGATGTCCACTGTCGCCACTTTTATTCAACACAGTATTGGAAATATTGGCTATGGCAATTCGGCAAGAATAAGAAATAAAAGGCCTCCAAATTGGAAAGGAAGAAATAAAATTGTCACTATTTGCAGATGACATGATACCATATATAGAAAACTCTAAAGACTCCACAAAAAAAACTTGTTAGAACTAATAAATGAATTCATTAAGGTTGCATGACACAAAATCAATATATAGAAATCTGTTGAATTTCTACACACTAATAACAAACTATCAGAAAGAGAAATTAAGAAAATAATCCTATTTACAATTGTATTAAAAAGAGATGGGGTGCCTGGATGGGTCAGTCAGTTAAGTATCTGACTCCTGATTTCAGTTCAGGTCTTGACTCAGAGTCATGAGTTCAAGTCCTACATTGGGCTCCAAAGAGAGAGGGGGGGAGAATACATAGTGATAAATTTAATCAGAGAGGTAAAAGACTTGTACACTGAAAACTATAAGACATTAATGAAAGAAATTGAGGAAGACACAAATAAATGAAAAGATATTCCATGCTTGTGGATTAGAAGAATTAATAATGTTAAAATGTCAACACCACCCAAAGCAGTCTACAGATTCAATTCAATCCCTATCAGAATTTGAAAATTCCATTTTTCACAGCACTAGGACAAACTTTTCTAAAATGTGTACAGAGCCCTCAAAGACTCCAAAGAGTCAAAGCAATCTTGAGAAAGAAGAACAAAGCTGAAGGTGTCACACTCCCTGATTGAAAACTGTACTACAAAGCTATAGTATTCAAACAGTAGAGTTTTGCCATAAAAACAAATACATAGACCAATGGAACAAAGAGTCCCCGCCTAAAAAAATTTATGCGTATATGGTCAATTAATTTGCAACCAAGGTGCCAAGAACATACAATGGGGAAAGGACAATCTCATCAATAAATTGTTTTGGGTAACCTGGGTAGCCTCATGCAAAAGCATGAAACTAGGCCACTATCTTGCATTACACAAAAATGAACTTAAAATGGACTGGAATGAAATCATAAAACTCCTGGAAGAAAATAAAAGCAACAAGCCCCTTGATATTGGTTATGGTGTTGAATTTTTGGATCTGACACCAAAAGCAAATTTGTTAGTTGGTTACATCAAACTAAAAAGCTTCTGCACGGCAAAGGAAACCATCAACAAAATGAAAAGGCAACCTACTAAATGGAAGAAAATACATACAAATCATGTATTTCATAAGGGGGTTAATATCCAAAATATGTAAAGAACTCAATACCAGAAAGCAAGACAATCTGATTAAAAAATGGGCAGAGGATCTAAATAGGCATTTTTTTTTCAAAGAAGACATCCAGATGGCTAACAGATGCACAAAAAGACAAGAAACAGCAAGTGTTGGTGAGGCTGTGGAGAAAAGGGAACCCTCGTGCACTGTTCTTGAGAATGGAAATTGGCGCAGCCCCTCTGGAAAACAGTATCGAGGTGCCTCAAAAAAATTAAAAACAGACTTATCATAGGATACAACTCTTCCACTAGTGGGCATTTATCCAAAGAAAATGAAAACACTAATTCAAAAAGATATGTGTACCCTTATGTTCTTTGCAGCATTTTTTACAACAGCCAAGATAGGGAGCAACCTGTGTTCATCTGTAGATGAATGGATAAAGTGTATGTGTGGCACACACACACACACACAGACACACACACACACAGACGCATATACACACAAGAGAATACTACTCAGCCATAAAATAGGAAGAAATCTTGCCATTTGTGACAACATGGATGGACCTAGTAGGTGTTATGCTAGGTAAAGTAAGTCAGAGAAAGACATTTACTGTATGATTTCACTTATAGTTAGAATCTAAAGCACAAATGAACAAACAAAACAGAACTCTTAGACACAGAGAACAGATTGGTGGTTATCAGAGGGCAAGGGGGGCTAAGAGATGGACGAAGAGGGTTAAGGGGGTCAATTGTATGGTGACAGATGGTAACTAGCCTTTGCGGTGGTCATTTTATAGTGTATGCAAATGTCATTATGTTGAATGCCTGAAACTAATATAATGTTATATACCAATTTTACCTCAATTAAAAAAATTTTTTTAGAAAAACAACTTGAAATCTGACTTCAAGAAGGAATAAGTTGGAGCAGAAAAGAGATAGATTCAGTGTTTTGGCCTCCATGCATTGGAGGTGCCCCTGAGACACTCAGAGGGCTTGTCTGGGGCTCACAAGAAAGGTCAGGGCTGGAGAGAGACGGAATAGAATCGGGTTAACTGAGGACGGGGTGGTCGGCTACAGGTGTTTTGGAACTGGTTAAAAATGCAGATTTATTGGGCGCCTGGGTGGCTCAGTGGGTTAAAGCCTCTGCCTTAGGCTCTGGTCATGATCTCAGGGTCCTGGGATCGGGCCGAGGCCTGCATCGGGCTCTCTGCTCAGCAGGGAGCCTGCTTCCTCTTCTCTCTCTCTGCCTGCCTCTCTGCTTACTTGTGATCTCTCTCTCTCTGTCAAATAAATAAATAAAATCTTTTTTAAAAATGCAGATTTCTTGGTTCTGCCCTGGGGTGGTTCTTGGATGCGGCCTGTTCTCCTGTGTTGTTGTTTTGTTTTGTTTTTCCCTTTTATTTAATAAGCTCCCCAGGCCATTCTGATTTGCAGCCAGGTTATTTCATTGGCTGGTCCATCAATTCAGGACTTGGCTGTGGCTTTGTTGGCTCCAAAGGGGATCATAAAATGTGAAAGATTCTTCTCCTGTCCTTTCAGAAGAGGGTAGTTTCCAAAGCAAAGCAAGTTTTAGAAATATATTTTAAGGAAATATTTATGAAAACTCCAGAGACAGTGGGGCCATTTCCTTTGCAATCCTGGGTTTGATTTATTTATCTTTTTAAAGGAAAGGAAATCTTTTTTTTTAACTTAACCCAGAATTTGAATGGGTAATTTTTTGCATATTTTCCAAAGTCTCATAAAGAGTAATAATTTAGAACAAAACTAGAATAGCGGGCTAATTTTATTATGTTAAATAGAGTATACTTAGCAATTATTCGTGGCTTCCACACTAAAAATACTCCTTTATTTTTTTAAAAAATGGAGCCCTCTAGATATGAAAATCATATCTGGACTTCAAGAAAAAATTGTCTTTGGACAGGCGCAGATGGTGGGTCATATTTGAGGTTGACTTTTAGATATTTTCCTTTAAGGGTTATCTCTAGCTCTAACTGCAGTCCGAGGACACGCCAGGCTTTCTAAATCAGATGTCTCTCATTTGAGACATCTGGAACCATGAGGGATTTTCCCGTTAGGCTATATGGTGGGAGAAGAGAGTGCCATTCCTTTTGGGTACACTTCTGGCCAGTCTAATCAAATTGAAGGCTGGAGAAGGTAGTGGCTCTTATAAGCCCCAAAGGGTTAAAAAGAATCCACAGACTAGACTTGTCTTCTCAACCTAGAAGCCTAGAATGGGATCATTTTGAACCACGGTACCTGGAAGTGTCAATTGGTCTAAATTATTGGTTGTGGAATTAGAACGAATCATTTCTACTTTGGTTATCTAGTCCAGCGTTTTGTTTTGACTGAGCCCTGCTGGAGTCCTATTTTGTGAATTTCTTCCATATCTCTCCAACTCTGCTCATTCTCTCCCTCTGCTGGTCTAGACAGATGTTTCTCCATGGAGCTGGAAACTTCCCTGTTCCCTGGCAGGAATTCTCATTAGATGGGAGACTTGGAAAAGTTTCTGAATGCTTGATCAGTCATGTGTGGAAGGCATGGATCATTTATATTGTGAAGGTGTTATTCTTGCTTATTTGGGAGCAGATTTTCAGAACTGTTTTATATGTTCAGCATCACCACTAATAGCCGGAATCCAAGGCTTTGGAATGATCTCAGCCAAGGGTCCTTGCCATTTAGCCTTACCATAGAATCAAGAAGAGTGATGGATGAGAGATTGTATGTGTATGGGCTTTGAAACCAGTTTTGCAAAGTGCAGGCATGGGATCATCATCATTCCTACTTTGTCCATAGTGGGGAGATTAGGAAGCACAGTGTTCGGAACCACACAACTCACACAAGACTGTTGAGGCTGGACCATGTCGCACAGCTGGCTCTTAACGTAGTATGTTGTTTTGAGTGTAATGCCTCCTTGCAAAATGCTATTAACTTTTCATGAACTGATGAAGGTGTGTGTGTGTGTATGTACAAACTGGAGTTTCTTGACTTTTCTCTCGACGATGAGGGTATTTGCTCTTAGCAATGTGTTCGTGTATATTAAATATATATAATATTTAAGATATAAAATGAATGATCCTGTGAAATGCTGTTTGTGTCTAGAACTTGAGCAAGTTACTCATCTCTGTGTTCTATTGGTATCCACTCTCACATCGGGGAAGGGGTTATAGGGCTTGGGGTTTATGATTAAGAATGTTAGAATTTATAATTAAGTGTGTTGGGAGTGGCCAACGGAAGTGGAGATGTCAGTAGGTGCTGGTTTTTTTTTTTCTTTAGGGCCCATTTTCTGTTTCTCTGTTGCATTCTCTGTCTTGAAACACACACATGCGCGCACACCCTAGATGGTTAATTCATTCATGTGCAATTAAACTTAGAATGCAGACTTCATGGAGACAACACATAAAAAACAAAAGCTTAAGAGACCTATTAGTGAAGTTCATCAGAATGCCTGAGGTATAAAGAATCTTTACAGCCTTGACAAAATGTATTTCTAAGTGTTCTTTGTTTAACCGAGATGTGCTAATACGGGCCATATTGTATTTTAGTGTTCTTGACCTTTTAATTAAAATCCCTGGAAATGAAAGCTTCAGGAGATGACTTAGATGTAGTCAAAGTTACCAAAGATGACTGTTTGTTAAGATAATGCCAGTTTTGCTGTCAGGTTTTGATAAACACACTTGCTATTTCTTTCCCTAGAGGGAGGGAAAGAAATGTTTTGTTTTGTTTTTCCTGCAAGATTTTATTCATTTGCACTAGACTTTGTATGGATTTGCTGGATTCCTAAGCAGAAAGATGCATGTAAAAACACATGTTAGCAAGCATATCATGAGGCAACATTAGACCAACAAACCTCCCTTGGCCAAAGTAGGAAAGGATACAGCAGCGGCATCGCCCCATTGCTTAGAATCGTCTCGGTGGAGCCTGACAAAAAGCAAAGAATATATTTCAAAGAGCATCTCTGCGTGGGCCAAAGACTGGGACCACCTATCTGTCTCATTTCTATGTCTGCTTAAGACGAAAAGCTCTTGGTGGTCGACATTTCTCTCTGAATTAAAAAGAAACCCCGTTGGTGAACTTTGTTGCCACTGTTTTCTTGTGAGGTGTTCCTTACGCAGAAGTTTCAGGATTCATCTATCCATTCTGCCTCTCCTACTAACCTTGATCAGTAATGCTCAGATCTCCTAGTTCATTTACTGGGGGGACACTGGTTTATTCAGCGGGGACGCTTCCTGGAAATGGACACATGGATATGCTTAAACAAAAGCCTTACCTCTCCCAGGAAATGGTCATGGGTAACTTCCCCTAGGAAAAGAGGTGGCCTTCAGTCTGACTCTGGAACTCTCTTCTCTGATGTGGGTCTTCTTTTTTGATGATGCTTTTTAATTCCATTCAATTCCAAGCAGACTGCTGGCCCTGTTTGGTTCTCACGCCAGACCTTCACATTGTGCACGGCTCTCATTAAAGAACTCTCTCTACAGTCTTTGCAGAATGGACTTAGGACATTTTCTGCTTTTGCTTTCTGAATCTGCAGTCCACTCTATTATTTGCAAAGCCATTAGCATGGGATTTTTCTTTCATTTCTTTTTTTAAAAATAAATGACCACCAAAAGAGATTTCAGAACAAAAGGAACTCCCAAAGGCTAGATTGACAATACTCGTCTACTTACTGCATGTCTCCAGACACCATCATAACCATATTTCAAGTGTTGTGCTTGCTTGGTCATTACCATGTAGGACATGAACTCCGACTGGGAGTGGGACTTGTCATCCCTAATATCTGGGTTGGTCTGACGTTTCAGCAGTGTTGCTGTTTCTCTGCGTCAGGAGAATGTACATTATTGCAGTCCATTCGGTGAAGTTCTTTGGCTCTGAGGAGCGCTCGGATGGTGGAGGAGGTCAGATGAAGCCCAAGAGCCTTCTAGTCCCATGGCAGCATCGGTATTTTTGGTCCGTTCCAAATACTGAATTAGGTTCTTTTTTTTTTTTCTTTACCACCTGACTTTCTCCAAGACAGTCGATCTTTGGGAGTCTGAAGAACAAAGGGATTGGAGGTGGCACAGGTCAAAGAAAGAAGGGGGCTGCTGCCATCTAGATGAGTCCCATCACTCCCGTCAGAAAGAAGCTTCTCTCCAAGGTCATTCATGTGCCTTTGTGTTGACACAGGGACTCACTGGGGCACCTCGAAAGCACTGGAACGCATCCTTCCAGACAGGGGGCTAGATAAAGTGCTAGTGGAAGACGCTGCCTTTCCTTCTTCGTCTTCGGCTTTGGCCCTATCAGGCTCCAGAGAGGTTATGGCTATCTGCGGCCCCTTGTGGTGTAACATACATTTCCAAACAAGAAGGATGGGAATCACAATCTTCTCATAGAGGACCATGCTGGTCTTGAATGGGGAAAAGTCATCCAGGAGAGCTTTGGGGAGAGGGAATGCTTCAGCTGAAGCGTTAAGGGTCAATAAGGATTTGGGATGTAAAGAACAGACAGGGAATTCAAAGCCGACTGACAAAGATGCCCGTGATACACCTTCCAGCTTCAGGAACATCCCACCTTGCCTGCTTGAGAATCTTCGTAAGTTTTAAACAACGGATCCCGTGTTTTCATTTTGTGCCAGGCCCCCAGAGATTGAAGACAGTCCTGCTTGTATCCCCTGTGACTTTAACAAGTCTCAGCCCGAGGTGAAATGAAACTGTCCAGTGCCCCTTTTTGTATCCTTCTGTCTTCACCATGCCCCCTACCCCCAGCTCTGCCCCAGTGTGGGAAGCTTCAGATAAACTCATTCCTCCCAGGTTTAGAGGGCTTAGAAGATGCAAGAATTATGTGCCTTTTAAAAAATAGCAAGCAAAGAGCAGTATTCAAAGGAATGCCTTTTTAAGGTGGATTTTTGTTTTTTGGGGGTTCTTTTTCTAAAGCACGGTGTTTATCATAGCAACAGCAGCAACAAAAGCAACATTGGAACCTTACTGTTTACAGAACTCATTCTTGCATATTATTCCCTGCAGCCATAAGCAGCCTGATGATTTCTGTGTTGTGTTCATGAAACATAAATAAACAAGGAAGATGGATGTGCTAAGCTCCCTAAGACCAGCCTGCCCATCCTCTGTGCCATGGCGGGGGTGGGGGGGGTGTCAAATACCCGGGCTCAGCATCTAACAGTTTAGGTGGTGGTTGTGGGAGACCTCGTCCCTGCCCCTTTTTCTCTTGCCAGCATCAAATTAAGGTGGAAATATTTTTTTAATTGAGGTAAAATTGGTATATAACAGTATATAAAGGTGGAAAATTTGAGTACCGAGGATACAAAAGTATAAAGTCTTAATGTGTTACTGAACTCCAGTTGTGGGTAAAACTATAAGGCTTATTTAGCACAAGTGAAGAAAGGTCAATTTAAAACTCAACTGGGAGATTGAGAGAAGGCTTGAGACTAATGGGAGAAATTAGATTTAGCAATCATTTATGCCCTTTAAGCACAAAAGCAGAACAAAAACTACAGCACTTGGCCCCTCACCTTCAAGGAGACGTGGGGAAGTGGGGCTGGTGATGAGAGAAAATTCCAGGGGCAGGTAGTAGGAATCTATTTATTTATGTGGGTACAACGCCAGGTTCAAGTAAACCCAGCAGCAGGTAGTAAATATCACAGACATCTATTCATTTCATCCCCTCTAGGCTTTCTAGGTGCTGGGCATTGTGCGCCGGTCTGTGGAATACAGGTGAATATAATCAGGTGGAGGTCTTGGCCCTAGAATGCAAAGTCTAGGCGAGGAGATTAGCATGTGCCCAGCTGGAACATCTGATTGCAGCTGAGCCCATCTGACTCTAGTTAAGAACTTGGATTTCTGGGCACCTGGGTGGCTCAGTGGGTTAAAGCCCTGGCCTTCGGCTCAGGTCATGATCTCAGGGTTTTGGGATCGAGGCCCGCATCGCGCTCTCTCTGCTCGGCAGGGAGCCTGCTTCCTCTTCTCTCTCTGCCTGCCTCTCTGCCTACTTGTGATCTCTCTCTCTCTGTCAAATAAATAAATAAAATCTTTAAAAACAAAAAAAAAGAACTTGGATTTTTAATCCAAGGCGCCGGGGCAGGACCCTGAGGAGCAGCGGCAAAGCAATCCAGAAAAGCTAAAATTCTGGCCCGGAAGCCAAGACAGGAATGCAGGCAAGATAGAGGGTCAGGATGGGCCAGGATCGCTGGAAAGTAACCCAGGCATATGAATCACAAGAAGTTACCAAAAGCCCAGTTCTTGCAAGTAGGGTAAAAATTCCAAGCAGGACGGGAGGCCCGGGGAGACTAGACCCTGAGTGCTGGGCCTCCTAGGAGCCTCCCTAGCTTTGGAGATTATCCTGAAGCTAGGCAGGGCTGGGCTACCAGGAGGAGTTCTAAGGAGGGGTTGTTTACCATCACTCAGAAAATAGTGGTGATGAAATTGAGTGAGTTTAACTGTGGAGGCAAAGCTAAAAAATGTTAATGATTCCTAGAAGACTGGAAAAAGGAAGTTCTCTCTGACAGTTTATAAATTGTGCCACTTAAGCTGTTGGTGAGTTTGGAAAAATGTGTTCTCAGAAATCCTGATTTGAGTGGCGGTGACTCCTCCAAGTACTTGAGGCTGCGGGATATTAGAGAAACTTTATCTAAATAAGCACCGAACTGATCTGTAGGGACAGAGAATGTTCCAGACTTTGAGAAGGCTGCCTTTTCAATTGGTTTCTGTTTTCAGTCTCAGATAAGGTATACCCAATTCCTAATTACCTTGCTTTAACATTGTCAGTATGTTTCTCTTCAGGCGCGTTGAAGGACTGGTCATAACATGATTGACGGTCATATTTTTAAACTGGGGCCCTTTAAAAACTGTATGAGTTTAGGGTTGATTTTGTACTTTCACTTCAGCATGCAGAAATGAAATTTTGTTGGTGTGTGTTGGAAATGGCTCTTATTGCCTTCGAGTTTAAAAGAGAAAAATCTAAATTACTGAAATATTAAATTATGAGAAATGGCATTAGTCACCGCCCATAAGGACTCTCGCTCCATGGAATGTGCTTGAGTCCATGTACTAAATAGATGATGATTGTTTATTCCAGATGCTTCTGAGAGAGCTAGCCCCCCATTTTTTATATGGTAGCTGTTTGGGAAAATAGAGTAGTAGTCTAGCACATAATGGGCATTTCAAAGCATCAAGATAATTTATATTACTTGTAATATAACCTTTTAAAAACAGATTTTCAGTCCGTTAGTATTTAGATACATAAGATAGTAAACTTGTTTTACTGGTTTTTTTTTTCTTTTTGAAGATTTGAATGAAAAATTACACTTCCCTGGATAGTTTTCACAAGACAGTCTATCTTATCGGACCTAAGCCAGATTGCTCAGAATAGAAGCTGGAAATTTTCTCTTGCCTCACCCCACCTTGACCAGGCATTGCAACATGAATTTGGAATTGGGACCATGTGTGACCCTTATCCATTTATTTAATATCTAATCCTAACAAAGCATAGGCACACTCTTCGGCATTGTAGTTTTTCGTGGCCATGACCGCTTTATGCGAATTACCGCAAGGGAAGGACACGGTCCCGGGCAGGCAGAAAAAGGATAGTCTTTCCAAAGGACACTGTTCCTGAGGAATGTAACAGCTTCTTAAATGTTCCTTGCTTCTTTTTATTGTATCAGTTGCTTTCTGGTTAGAGTAGCCATATGGGTCTTAACTAAGTTTTGGAAACGTTCTCTGATCCATGTGTGAGATTCTTCTCAGCTGGCCTATTTTAGGCCAAAGCCACCATTTTGTTGACTGTGGATACAGGGCTTGGTTCGGTTAAACAAACACTAAATGGCCTCTTTCTGTGTCAGACTCTGAGGTAAATCCTGAGATATAAAGACAAGAGATACAGTTCCTAGCCTGTAGGGATTCACAATCTAGTGGGGAAGACAAATGGATAAATAGGCATTTTCAATATATCATGACAGATTCAGGGGGAGGGATTCACCGGGTGCCATTGGAGCCAACATGGCGTCATCGTTGCTGCCTCTTGGAAGCTGCTCTACTTACTAGTCACCAGATTTTTTAAATCTTCCCTAAACTAGACTGGGAAGCCAAGGGCAACTTCAACCACTTGCTAGCCAACGATTTGTCCCAGGGAAGAGTATCGATAGTGGAGACGCTGTGGAGATGGGTATGTTTCGGCTCTGGAGAGGGAACAGATAACAAGTGGAAACAGGAGGAGGAAGGGAATGGGCGAAAGCCAGAGAGGCACTGGGAGGAAGGAGTGGAGAGAATGAAGAGGAGCATACGGTCCGCTCTTTCCCCCCACCGCCCCCCATCCACCAGCCTTCAAAGCTAAAAAGGTGACTGACCCTGGTGTAGACTTCATCTACTTTCAATAAGCTATATGTAGGCGTCTAGTCCTTCCATTCCTTCTTAGCAAATTTCACACAAACGATGAGGCCTCTTTGGTGCTTAGGGACATTCCCAAGCACTTACGTTTTTATCCTGGAATTCACCAACCCTGCTCTGTTCTGTGTTTTATTGCTTTCAGCTTACTTCCTGTTCTCTTGATTAAAAACTAAAGCCTCTGTAGAAACGATAAGAAGTTAACACTGGAGCCAACACCAAGCGTGGCCTCCCGGGGTCCACACCCTGTCCAGGTGAAGTAAATCTAGGGCACTTGGGGCTCAAAGCCCCAGATGGAACCGGCTTTTTGCACACGTTGCTTTTGGAGGTTTTGCCTTGCTGACTTGCTGCCTAACAGTGGAGTTATTTAAATGAGTTTAGAGCTATTTATTTATATTTTCTTCTGTCCTTCTGCTATCTCGTGTGCAGATAGAGGAGAAGCCTCCCTTATTAGCTTGGTTTAAATGATGCTAAAAGGGATACCTTTGGTGGCACTTATCAGGGGGCGGAGTGAAAATGATCACTTCTGACAGCACAAGATGGACCCGTTCTTTTTTCCCCCCCACTTTTCACTCTCAGCTTTATTAACAGGAACTTGCAGGGACAAGCCTGGTCGGCTTATCTAGTTCCAAATGAACACTTCAGTTCATTGAAAGCTTACAGGGAGGTGATGCAGGTTTCTAGAAGAAATACCATACAAAGGCCTCTCAGAGGTTCAAGGCAATGATCCAGATCTGAAGGTAGAGATTGTGGGTTTTCTACAGAAATATATAGGCTGGTGGGATTGTGAGATTGCGTGCAGTCACAGCCTCAGGGCTTGTGTAGAAGACTGGAGCCCATAAAATGATGTACCCAGGCTGTAGAGAAGATATTCTGAGTTTGGCGACTTAGGAAAAAATAGGAGGAAAGTCTGCTCAGATATAAGACTTGAAGAATATTTGTTAAGAGCATCAAACTTTTTATTTCACAAGAAGGTATGGTTAAAATTAAAGGCATATGTGTCATAGCAGCTAAGAATTCAAAAGCAATAGAATGTGCGATCACCATAGAAATTCACATATTGAAGGGTTTGGGGTTCTCATTAAGCCCTTACGTTTCTTAATAGAAATTATGTGCCTATGCCCATACTTGTAAGTGTAATAAGTTTTTCTTTATATATATTTTCGTGGACACATTTAATATTGTAGCAGGGTGTTCAATTTTTGGATTTAATTATACCCCTTTTAAAAACTCCCCAACTTATTATAATGGGTACTGTGTTTTAATTAAAATGCATTTGCACCAAGTTACAATGATAAATGTCTCGGAAAGGCAAATAATCAGCTTAGAAGGTCAGCTTCCTTTGATGCCAAGAGTTGGCTTTTCTTTTGGAGGGGTGATAACTCAGGATAATCATAAACCAAAAGATTATCATGATTTTATTATATTACTCTAGTTAAAGAGAACCCATCAAAAGTAAGATTGCATTTGGCAGCTCTCTGCATAACGGCCTTTTGTTACAGTGAGCCGTGGCTCCCTCCCCTCGTGTGTACAGAGCAACCCAGGACCCTTCTGGCAGCTGGCCATGGAGTCTGTCCTGCCTTTGGCAAGAACAGATGGTTTTGGGGTCTGTTGTTCACATTTGATTTCCATGTTACAAATTTTGAATGAAGTCTTTACTGAACCCTTTGTCCTGCAGTCTGCCGCTCCTCACAGCAGGGGGCAGCTAGGCGCCGGTCCCGACATGCCAATTTGAAACCCGAGTCCTGCCATTTATCTGGAACTTGGAGTCCCCCTACCTCGGGCCCTCTGCTGGAGGGAAGCAGTAAGTGTGGGTATACTGCCCTCCGGTGTCCGCTTGGAGAGGTGCGGAGGCGCCACAGAGCAGAACCCCAGGAACCAGGGGGAGACACACTCGAGCTCTTACTTAGCCCTTGGGGACAGCTGGAAAGGCAACTGTTGGGACGCCAGATCCTTATCAGAACATGCTCATGCTGAGTGCCCTTGAGCGCCGCCATGGTCCTTAAGCTTTCTGCTCTGGGAAGGACCTGGAGCTCCTCCATCTTGCCACCTTCATTGTCTCATCCGACACACGTTTATTGAGCACCTACTATGCCTTTAGTTTTTAATTCAACAGATATTTATTAGCACCTACTAGGTGCCAGGCCCTCTGCTCTGACAAGGGGGCGCCTGGGTGGCTCGGTCGGTTAAGCATCTGCCTTCGGCTCAGGCTATGATCCCAGGGTCCCGCATCGGGTTCCCTGCTCATCGGGGTGTCTGCTTCTCCCTCTGCCTGGCGCTCCCCCTGCTCATGTACTCTCTCTCTTGCTCACTGTCTCTCTCAAATAAATAAAATCTTAAAAAAGAAAGATGCAGTGACAAGGAAAAGAAAGTCCCTGCCTTAACAGAATTGAAATCCTATTGGTGGGGCCGGCGACAGAAGGCAAGGAGACAGCCAACAAAGAAACAATGAATGAACGAAGGCAAGAATGAATAAGGCGATTTCAATTTTATGGTGGATGCTAGGAAGCAAAAGTAAAGCAGGGCAGAGGTCAAGAGGGATGCAGGTGGTGGTAAAAGACAGGAAAGCCGGGCCAAGAAAGGAGTGTTTGGAAGGAGAGCCAAATGAAGCGAGAGAACGAGTCATTTGCAAGGCGCTGAGGGAGCTGGGGCACGAGAGGGGGAGAGACCGTCCTAAATCCTCACAGCTTCTTCAGTCGTGGAGATGCCACTAGAATGCATACTCCTTCTGTATGCGCTCCAGCTATGTAAAATTACAGCAAAAAAAAAAAAAAAGTTATTGAGCTTTTTCTGTATACCAGGCAGATGGCTAGACTCTGGGCTAGGAAAGGGCACGCAAATGTAAATGAAGGTGACTGCCCTGCTGTGAAGAGGCCCAGGGTCTCAATGTTTGCCTGGGGGAGTTGGCCATCACCCACGTGTCTGGGTAGCCGCAGCACCGGGTCACTTGCTGTTCATCTCCCTACCTCCCCAGGCCTGCCCCATACAATGCTCCTTGCAGTCTCCTGGATTCCATGTTGATAGGGAGGGCAGTGTTGGTTGGCTTTGAAAGGAGCCAAGTCGGGGGGACTCTGTGGAGGGAAGGTCTCTATTATTCACGAAGTGGTGGGGTGATGCTCAAAGGTCATCAGATTCCGAGACAGGGTCAAAGCTCTAATGAACTGGAACCCTCATCCCCATGGCAGTGCAGTCCCTGAGGATAGACGGAGGAGAAGGGTGCCTTTGTGGAGATCCCGCCCCACACGCACTTTCCGGCATGCCCTCTGCCCTTCCTGCTCTTACCTCCAACTCCTGTTCCTTTCATGGAACTATCTACACTGTGTAGCTTGACGTCGCATCTGTCTTCAGAAGAATTAGTCTCTCTTTCTCATTTCTTTTCACGTAATGGTTCCATGATTGGGTGGGAGGATTTTTCTAGTTGACCTTTGAGACCCGAGATTCATCTCTTTCAAATCTATTATCATATGTACATATGTATCATATCCGACTATCGAGGTGGTAGTTTTTCTACTGCCAGAGGAAAATGGTTTTTTGGTGTGTGTTTTTGTTTTTTTGTTTGTTTTTGTTTTTTTAATGAGCATTTTTGGAGTACAGGAATTTCTAGCAGAAAACATGTCCTTTTGAAAGATAAGTATATGTCATCTTCGACAATAACGTACCCTTTTCTCTCCCTACCACTGACTCTGAGAATGACACGTGTGACAATCAAAAAATGAGAGTTTGAAATGAAATATGAGTATAATCTGAGGTCAACTTTTAGTATGGCCTGTGTGAGTGTAATCAATCTCCTGAGGAAATGATGGCCTCCTCTTCCCAGGGAGAGAAATGTTCCATGTGGCTGGTGGGAGGGGAAGAAATTCTTTGCCTCTGGTGCTTGCTGCTGTCGAGGACCTCTTTACTACATGTATTTCTTTCTCCAGGCTTTCAGATTCATTACCATCCTCTCTCCCCCTCTTCCTCTTCTTCTTTCTCTCTCGTAAATCAACCGGTATATATATATATATTTTTTTTTTTTTTGGTGGTGGTTCTTGACTTCTTCCAGTTTTCCAGTCAATGGACTCCTCATTTATCAGCAACTAATTGTGCACTGACGACCCTAGCCTTCTCCCGGCCCTGGCTGGGGGCCAGGGAGGGCGGGGACCCCGTACATTCCTTGACTTCATTTCATTGTATATCTCGAATCAGCACTGTTTGGGGAAAAAAGTGATAGCCTGGGGGGGGTGCTTACACAAAAACAATAGTTAACCAGGAGTTGCCCCAAGTTTTCAGTTGACTGAAAAATTCCCCTCCTGGAAATTCTCCACTCAGTTCTCTCTGCTCTCATTTACCACTGTATTTGGTGAAGTTGAAGGGTGGCAGAAGGATCCACATGTGCTGATTTTAAAATGGTAATAGTTTCTGTTAGCCCGGGACTTTTCAAGCCTGTGTGTGCTTGTCTCCTTCTTCTCCCATGAAGGACATGGGCTCATCCCCCATTTGATGGTGAGGCAGCAAGATAGTGGGAAGCATTGTAGACTCAGAATGAGAAACCCTGGTCTCAACTGGTAGTCCATGGAGGTGACAGATGTCCTCTTAAGACTCTGGAAGTAGGTTGTTCTCTGATAATTAAACTTTAAACAAGATGCAATAGATCAAACCAGAGGAATGTCCCCGGGAGGTATTAACATCGTTAAAGAAGGAATATGTCAATGAGAACAGAGGCTGGAGAGAGTGGCTACAGCAGAGCCTGGCCAGCTCTGTCTAAGGCCGTGGGTGTGAAAGGGCCACTTCCTATGGCCACTGAAAGTTTACATGATTTTGCTAACTCGCCTGGTAATGATTCCGGCTCACCGTCAATCTTCTGATTATAATTCATCATTTTCATGTAGCTTGTCTTTGGAGAGGATGGCCAGAGAATATGACAGTCTGGTCCCCCTACTAGTAATAATTCACATAGTCAGTACCCAGGCATTCTAATGATTTATACCACTTCCTTTGGGAGCTTAAAAAAATTTTTTTTTTTGGCGGGGATAAACTCTGCCCTCAATGTGGGGGCTTGAACTTATGACAATCAGGCCAGGTGCACTTCTTGGAAGCTTTTTTTCCTTTTTTCTTTCTTTTAGCATGAGTCAGATGAGCACCTAAGACTAGAATGCTGACCAAATCAAGATTTCTGGATGGGCAAAGTCGATGGCCAAATTTCAGACCATTGTACATTTGTCAAAATGAAGCCTCTAGCGTGAATCCTCATGGTAGCTGCGTGGTCCCTTTGGCCTTCCCTGGCAGCACATATTCTTTAGAATATCTAAGGATTCTTATATTTGTAAGCTGCGTAGCCTTGGGCAAGCCATTTCTTCTCTCAGCCTCAGTGTCTGTCTCTTTAGAGGGCTCTGGAATCTACAAATAGCAGGTAGGGGAGGAAGAAAAAAAATCACGTTGAAGTTTGACATCAAAAGTAATTTGTCTAAGTCATATACCTAGCTTTGATGGCGGCCCCTTACTGTGTTCTTCTCTACCAATAGTTGTGCACAGGGCAGGAAGGGGCTGTGATGTGAGCTGGGGGTTGGAAGGTGAAAATGGGGAAAGCTCCTGAGTAGGCGGAGTCCTACCTGAAAAGAAGGGATTTGTCACCCAGCACTGGAGAATTGGTAACAGTGAGAAATGCCTAACCCCGACTGAGTCTTTTGGTGCCTTCTCCAAGGATCCAAACAGACTCCTAAATTCAAGTTTTACTTCTGCCTACCTTCTAGGTCTTGACCCAGAGCCCAGGAGCAGAATTTTAGCCCTAAATTTTTGTCATGCCCTCTGTTTAGTTGCTAGATCTCTTTCCTGGGGAAGCTAGTGGCGTTTCCCTTGGACTATTGCAGACGCTTCTGGATCTTAGGTATATAGCTCATCAAAAACTTTAAGGGCAGAGACAGAGTCCTCTTTAACTCCTACGGGCTAACATACTAGCTGGAAAAATAGTCATGATTAAAGCCACTTCCAGAGATCATACAGTTAGTTAGTGACAGAGGTGGGACTGGAAGGCAGATAAGCTGACTAGGATAGGATAGAATAGGGTAGGTTAGGATAGGATAGGATAGGATGGGATGGGATGGGATGGGATAGGATAGGATAGGATAGGATATGGTAGGATAGGATAGGATAGGATAGGATAGGATAGGATAGGATAGGATAGGATAGGAAGGATAGGGTAGGATAGGGTAGGATAGGGTAGGATAGGATAGGGTAGAGTAGGGTAGAGCAGGATAGGATAGGATAGGAGCTGTTGAACAGAGGACCAACCTCGCCGCTACTTGGCGTGGGGGCATTTCGGCACCTACCACTATTCTCTTCTCAGTCCACCCTGTTCAGATTTCCTTTGTGCTGGAATGGAAATGGTTAATTGTACTCCTAGAGATTCTTTCCCACTCGTCCAGTGTTTGTCCTGCCTAGAACCAAAGCCTGACTGCGGGAAGGAGTAAAGAGCATCCACACCATAGTGGGGGAAAAAATGCAAAAAGTGAATCATTGTTTCTTACACTCATGGACTTGGCCATGGGATCCTTGGGACATCCAGGAGTGTTCCCTCTCCATAGTTGTTGCTGATGAATAAGAGAAAAAACTGTGTACATTCCGATACCAGTTAGTGACACACAATTGTACCAGATTCCTGATTCCTCTGGTCAGTGTTAGAGGCTCCTGTTCTTCCTGGATGTAATTTTATGAGACTCGTATAGCGTCACAGACCAGGGATTTGAATGGCCCTAATTTTTGAAGACTATAGGAAATCCTCTAGAAATGGAGTTCTGCCAGGATCCCACTGTTTGTGATTATTTTCCATTGCTGTAAACACTATTAAACACCAAGTTATTATCCATCCAACCTGAGAAAGGAGTTAAATAACCACTACAGGTAGGATCCTATGGTCGTCCCCTTGTTTTTGTCCACCTACCAGACAGCCTGTGTGCACAGTTATAAGATATTTGACTTTGAGCTTTTTATTAGTGAAGATAGATGCTGGATTGTATTTAAAATCTGTTAGGTTTTCATATATACTGTATAAGATATGTATTCTTTATTTTGACAGGATTATGTTTAAAGTAGCCTTTTGATGAGAAACATCTATCTTTTCTAGATCTTTTCTCCCTGGTGACTTGCTGTACCTTTTTATAAATCAAAGGACTTATTGATCTATAGATTTCATATTATACTGTGCATGAGCAGCTGCTGCTATATTACTGGAGAAGCTGACTGTCATATAGTCAGGGTAAAACATTGATTTCCATGGACTATAGTATTTGCAGAAAGAGCATGTTGAATTTTAATTTCCTGAGAATGTCAGCTCGCCTTGCCTGTCAAGAAATTAATCTGGGGCTAGTGTTTACTGATGTGATGTCAGTCGCACATACCTGATCAGACATCGTGTCATCTTATTACATCAATATCTTTCTGAGGCATTGCCAATTCTTATATTCAGAATCTCATCTCTCTTTTTGATGGTGTGTGTTTAGCAGTAAGGAAGCAACCAGAAAATGCAAAAACCAGGACCTGGCCCCCACAATAGGCATTTCATTTTAGATATCGCTTATTGAAATCTTACTAGTGCCTGGTGTAGTACCAAGCTATTATCTATATCTATCTATCTATCTATCTATCTATCTATCTATCTATCTATCTAATCTATCTATCTCTCATTTAGTCCTTAAAATAGATCGATCCCGTGAGGCTGGTACTACAATTTCCCGTTCAAAGGTGAGAAACCTTGGTCGCCTAGGTGGCTCAGTTGGTTAAGTGACTGCCTTCAGCTCAGATCACGATTCTGGAGACCCAGGATCGAGCCCCGCATCGGGCTCACTGCTCCGCCGGGAAGCCTGCTTCTCCCTTTCTCACTCCCCCTTGCTTGTATTCCCTCTCTAGCTTTGTTTCTCACTATCAAATAAATAAAATCTTAAAAAAAAAAAAAAGGTGAGAAACCAAGGCTCAGAGAAGTCATGTAACTTGTCCATCGTCACACAGCCTGTAACCCACAAAAAGTGGTCAAGCTGTGGTTTGGACTTAGTTTACCTGACTCTGGAGTCCACCTAGCTGTCCTCTGTCTGGCCAACAGCCCGGAACTGGCTTTGAGGTATTTAAATCTACCCTGTCTCTGACCAACAGCAAAGACTACCCCCCCACCCCCGCTCCACTTTCCCAACCAGTAGAAGAGAGACTCACACTCGGTGGGAAGATCTGTGCTCCGGCAGTGCTGGGAGCAGCTGCCTACATCTACGAGTAAAGGTCCCCAAGAGAAGTTTCTCTCAAGGAATTTGCATCCTGGTATGAGAACCTGCATTTCAGCTGGCACTACCTCAACATTTCCTACAGATCTACTGTTTCCAAAAGGGAAAAACCTTGTCGTTATTTGAAAAACAAATAAAGACCAAAGCCCCTATGCAACAAGGAGTGATTGCCCAGAATAGGCAAATCCATAGGGACAGAAAGTAGAGGAGCGGCTGCCTGGGCTGAGGCAAGGGGAGCGGAGAATGGGGAGTGACTGCTAGTGTGGATGGGCTTTCTTTTTTGGGGTTATCAGAATGTTCTGGAACCAGACAGTGCTGATGGTCAGGCATCTTCATGCATACACCAGAAACTACTAATTTGTACACTTCAAAGGGGGTGAATTTATGGTATGTGAATTATATCTTGGTTTTAAAAAAAAGGAAGTGTAACATCTGCCTAGAACGTCCGTGCCCTTGGGGGTTCACAGGGCTCCAGGGTATCATCTGTGGCCTATGACTTTGGACCAAACTACAGTGGGTGTTTTTGAGATCAGCTTTGCCTGGGAGCTGGTCACCGTGGGCTCCTAGTTCCCAATGGAGATTTTTAACTCCCTGATGACAAATTTCCTACAAAAGTCACAGAACCACTTTGGGTCCCTGCTTCTCTGCAGGATACCTCAGGTGGGGCTATTTTATTTTGTTTTGTTTTGTTTTGTTTCACTAGAAGAAATGTGAATAAAGTGTAACTTCCCCCCCCCAAAACTTGATTTATCTTGAACTGCAGCAATTTGCTACATGTGCGTTTTTCAGAAAGCACTAATCAATTCCAGGTCAGAATCAGTTAAAGCGCCTCGCAAATTGATAGTGAAGTCTTAAAAAGGCTCAGCAGCTTTGGAACGTTAAATTTACTTGCTGTAAATTTGGAATAAGAACATAAAGAATCACTTTCCAGCAAGATGATGAAAATTCATCATGTTCATTATGTGTTTCTTCAGAAGCACAGTACATTAATTTTCTAGCTCAACTAAGTGGAGGAAGTAGGGTTTCTTGTTACTAAAACATTGCTCTGATGTTTAGAGAGGTGGTCCAATTCCATTAATGAATCCAATCTGCTCTGACCTGTGATACTGTTTAATGTGTCTGAAAAACCCTTAAAACAAGGGCCAGGTGTTTCTAAAACTTAGTGTTGTTCTCCAAGGATCCAAGTGCTTACAGTCAGCTCTCGGTTATTCACATTAATGGAGGCATGCAGAAGTAGGAGGAAAATGAAGCGGTCCCTCTGGTCAGCATCTCTTCAAAGCCCTTTCCAGGTACCTGTCCCGCTCTGGGCTGCTGGAGGACGGTAGCATCGCCTCTGAGCCCAAAGAGGCCCTCTGGCAACTAGGTGGAATAATGAAGTGTTTCTGGGCTGAAAAGGCCCCTTGCTCAGTCGCAAGCCAGCACGGACAAGTGAAAAGAAAGCTCCACTTTGTTAACAAGAGCTTGAACACAAGGTAACCCACTCCAGGATACTGCCTTGCCGGCCCATGGCCCGAGGCCCTGTAAAGCCCAGCTTTCCATCTCTGTCTCGAGGGACCCCAGAAAGCTTTGCAGACCTATGCCATGGTCTAGAATTGCTTCACACCACCTGAAGTGCAGCCTGTGTTCCTGGGAGCGGGGCTGGCTATCAAAGTGCTCCTAAAAACGTAGATCAGGAAGGGTCCTGTGGTCCCAGTGGCTCCGGGCCTTCCACCCCTGACTCGGGCCTCTATCTGCTAGGGCTCTCCTGACCACACTGAGTTCTCGGACACCTGATCCGTGAGCCCTTTTTTTGGCCAGATGTCCACTGTGGTGGCCCAGGTCTGCCCTCTGTCCACCTGACCCTGGGGCATCTGCCGGCCTCCACTGGCCTCCTGAGCTCTAAGGGCTAGCCTCTGCTAACCTGCTTCTTTTGCTGTCAGAGTTGAAAGCTTAGTAGCCTGTTTGCATAGATGGGGTGCCTATTCTTGTGACAGAGCTCTGTTACCATGGCAACAAGGCACAGACCGTCTATATGCTCAGCATCCAGTCTAAATCTCTCTGGTCATTTCTTGGTTGTCAGTGCTAATGGAGGCAGCCGAAGCATAGGTAACCCGATGGAGTTGAGGATCCAAAATTCAGTTGTGTTCAATGTCGGAATGGACATGCACTGTCCCTCAGGCTGCCACAGACCCAGAGAGACGGCAGTTAAGTCTGGTCAGGACTTCCGTTGTACAGTAAGGGGCAAGGGGAGGAACGAGAAGAGGAAATGGGGAAAAGGAGAAGGATAAGAGGGAGAGAGAGAGGCTAGCGAGGGCCAGATGGGATGGGACGTATATAGGGACACGCTGAGAGGTGCAGTGTTTCTGTGAATTAAAAAAAGGCAAGCACTGAGCACTTCCAAAGGTGCCTGGCCTGCTCTGCTGGGCTCTCCTTTTCCCTCTGTTCATGAAATGGAACGTCAGATTTGCATTTCTCTCACCATTTCAAGCTTGATTACTCTAACAAGTGCTCCTCAGATAGATAGCCACCTTTTTTTATTATACTTTCCATAGAGATGAAATTTAGCAAGCAGTAGTAATTACGGTGAAGGTCCCAGCCTCTAACAGAGAATGTGAGCTTGCAGAGTACCTGATTAGCCGTGATGTTGCATTGGTGCCGGGCCAGGGGCTTATGGCTCATACTCTGTCCCCCACAGAAAAGATGGAAGGGAATATCTGGGGTTGTCCATAAGTAGGATCCCTCTGGCAGCATTTAGGGCTGTCTTTTCTCAAAGCAATTGTTATTTTGGGAATGGGCTCACTGTTGATTCACTGGTTTGCATGATTCACAGAGGTCTTTGCAAATGATAGTGCTTCTGACCCAAAAGGAATTATGCATTTCTGTTCTCAGAAGTACCAGGAAGATTAAAGCTCCCAAGAACCCTAAATAAGCTCTTAAAGGCATAGGAGAGGTTGGATTTCACACGAGGTAGGAAATGCCTTTAGGGTGAGAGTCATCAGAATGTGCTCCCCATGCTCAGGGATGGAGGCTAACCAGGTAAGGGGAGCTTCTCGCTGCTGCTTTTTTTTTTCTTAGCCTTGACCAGTTCCCTTATTTCCTCCTTGCCTCCTCTGCACCTACCCAGGGCATGCCTACTCCCACTTGCTATTTCACTGGCCTTGTCCCAGAGTTTCAGAAGAGGAGTCTACTTCCGTGTATCTCCGCGGCCACGGACCTGGAGCTCCCCTTTGCAAACAGAAGAAGTCAGCTAATAAACACAGTGGTGCTAGTCATTTGCTCAGTTTGTCGAAAAAGCGCTTTATTAGTCTCCTGTCAGCGTGGCTTTCAAGTCATTTCATGGAGTTCCCCCACTGCCTCATTCTGAGTCTCGACACCTGGCCCAGCTCTGGCCTCCGTGATCCCCGCAGTGTCGCCAGCCGGCTGTGACAGTTGCCATTCCTACATCAGGACTGACTAATGTGGCAAAGGAAACACTCCCATTACATTTTCATGGACGAGGCAGGCCAGTGGGTTTACTTTTGAAGGGACAGAAATGAGACCGAGAGAGGTTTCCTTCTAGCCCATATTGCCAGAGAACTTTCCTTCAGTGAGGCAGTTGGAAAAGAATAGGGAGCTACCTTTATTCATGCCAAGGATCGACTCAGAGAGAAAAATAATAAAAAGATACAGAATTAAAAAGGAACAAAATGGAAGGCTGTAATCAGGGGAGGAAATACAGTATCTTTCATATCAAGAACATCATTTCTGCAATAACTTTCAGTAAGTCAGGGGGAGCATTGTAATTCCACAGGGTTTGAGATATGAGAAAAATAAATATTTGGAATAAGCCAATATGGAGAAAGGTCCCTGAGGAGCTGCTTTGCACTATGGCTGTTCTCTAATGCTACTAAAACAGAAATTTGGCACCAGCAACTACCCACCTGTCTTTCAGGTAGGGTAGTCTTAGACACAAATTGTTTCTCTTAAATGTTATAAGACACAAAGGCATTTAAATTGAGGGACGACTGAACTCTCTCCTAGAAAAGCAGAATCTGTTATTAAAGTACAAAGGCAAATATTAGACCATTAAAAAAAAAAGAAAGCCTCCTTGGGGAGGGCCAAGCAAGAAGAGGGCTGCTCTGAAATAGGCCATTTCAAAGCTCAATATAATTAAAACTATTTCTTAGGGCAAAAGAGAAACAAACTTTACTATTGGATGGTTAGGAAGGTATAAACCACTTTCCCGGCCTCCAAGTAGCATTCTCTTCTTTTCTCTCCCACTTTCCTAACTAAGAAAAATGTAGTGTCTCTCCATAGCTTAGAAGGTCAAACTTCAACTCTGTGGCATGGCATCTAGGTCCCTTCCCAGCCTGGCCCCAGCCTGCTTCCAGCCCTCCTGGAACAACATCACAAGATGTTGTTAGGTGCGTTGTGATCTGATGCCACATTACTTCACCTTGCGGGGGGGAGCTTTATTAGTTCCCCATGCATCATACGCGGGCCCCATTAAACAAAATTATGAGGTGTTGAGTGCTTGGGCTTGGTTGAAGCCATGGCCCAGGGATAAAGAAGGGGGTCAAGGATGGAGTGGGAGAGGGAGGAAGATGAACCAGTGAAGGAATGTGACCCACCTCCTGTTTTTGATTTTCAAAGATTTTCCAAATTCCTATGAACTCCCCTAAAATCATGCAAGATGAAATTGGCTAAGCAAGCCATGATGTATTAACACCACAGAACATTGCTTAGCTAGATGGAAGTGTGTCTATGAAATAGTGTTAGTAGTAATAGTTAACATTGATTACTCATTATATGCCAGACATTGTTCTAAACATTTCATACACACACACACACACACACACACAGACACACACACACATACATATATAATCGTGTAACCCTCAGAACAACTTTCTGAGGTGAGGTGTTGTCATTATCCTGATTTTACAGGTAGAGAATCGGAAGTACAGAAAGATTAAGTGACTGGGTCAAGGTCACACATCTAACATGCCACAGAGCCAGCATTTGAAAGGATGGGTTCTGGCTCCAGAGTTCATGCATTTGTCTCCGTACACGAGAAGGAACATCAGAAAGTCTGTAAACTAGTTATGTACGTAGAGGTACATTGAGAAAGACAGTTTGCAGTGATACAAATGAATGGATTCAACATTAAATTCGTTCTTCTGTAAAGAAGCTTAAATGCCTAAGAGAAAGAAACGAGTGAAGTTTAGTGTCATGGAGGTCAAGGGAAAGCAATTTAGGAAGGAGGATATCAACAGTGTCAAATGTCAGCAGAGTCAGTAATTAACTTAATAAGTTGAACCAAGTCATTCAGCCTCCTTTGTAATTGTTTCCTCGTCAGTAAAATTTGCTATTGCCTTACAGCTCTGTTTTGAAGATTAATGAGATAATGTTAATAAAGTCCTTGTGGTTTCCTTCCATAATAGAGACTTTTTTCAAAATACCACACACAGTTGCACACCGTTTCCTAAGGGATAAAACTACAGGCAGAATCTATGTGAGTTTTCTGAGTCTTGTGCAGCAGGCCAAGATGGTTTATGTCTTTCAATTCTGGTTGAGTGGCAACATAAGCTGAAGTGCCTGGGTATTTGGAGGGAGAAAAAAACAAGCACGTTGCTCGTTTAGTGCCATGTAGACAAACCAATTGATGGATTGACTAAGTTTTTCATTTTTCAGCATCCACAACGGTTGGCTGGTGCCCTCTGATTTCTCTATTCATTTAGCAAATGTACACCGACAGCCTCCTGTGTACCCAGAGCCGGTCTAGGTGTTGGAGTCAAGATGAATGAGACATGTGGGTTTGCCTCAGAGCACTCGTGCCCAGGAGGTGAATTTGTAAGCCAAGACTATCATCACTCCACAGCACGTACCATTCTGCATGGGCTGTATGCACAATGTACCGTGGGAACGCCCAGGAGAGATACCAAGCTAGGAAGGCTGTTGATTCTTTGTCATCGACCTGGAAGTTTGTGTCATTGTTCTCTCTTTCCAGGTGAACAAAATACAAATGGGTTAAAAGCAGAGACGACAACTAAAATTTCTTTATTTTATTTTATTTTATTTTATTTTATTTATTTTATTTTATTTTTTCAGTGTTCCAAGATTCATTGTTTATGCCCCACACTCAGTGCTCTGTGCAATACGTGCCCTCAATGCCCACCACCAGGCTCACCCATCCCCTACCCCCTCCCCTCCAAGACCCTCAGTTTGTTTCTGAGTCCAAAGTCTCTTATGTTTCATCTCTCTCTCTCTGATTTACCCCAGTTCATATTTCCTTTCCTTCTCCCACTGTCCTCTATATTACTCCTTATGCACCACAAGTAAGTGAAACCATGTGATACTTGACTTTCTCTACTTGGTTTATTTCACTCAGCATAATCTCCTCCAATCGGGTCCATGTTGCTACAAAAGTTGGGTATTCATCCTTTCTGATAGAGACATAATATTCCATTGTATATATGGGCCATATATTCTTTATCCATTTGTCTGTTGAAGGGCACCTTGGCTCTTTCCATAGTTTGGCGATTGTGGCCATTGCTGCTAGGAACATTGGGGTACATATGGCCCTTCTTTTCACTGCAATGGTATCTTTAGGGTAAATACCCAGTAGTGCAATTGCAGGGTCATAGGGTAGCTCTATTTTTAATTTTTTAAGGAATCTCCATACTGTTCTCCAAGGCAGCTTCCCCAACTTGAATTCCCACCAACAGTGTAAGAGGGTTCCCCTTTCTCCACAGCCATTCCAACACTTGTTATTTCCTGTCTTGTTAATTTTGGCCATTCTGACTGGTGTAAGTTGGTATCTTAATGTGGTTTTGATTTGAATTTCCCTGATAGCTAGTGATGATGAACAGACAACTGAAATTTCTTTTTTTTAAAGATTTTATTTATTTATTTGACAGAGAGAAACACAACAAGTGAGGGAACACAAGCAGGGGGAGTGAGAGAGAGAGAAGCAGGCTTCCTGCTAAGTGGGGAGCCCAATGCAGGGCTCAATCCCGGGTCTCCAGGATCATGACCTGAGCCGAAGGCAGTCGCTTAACCAACTGAGCCACCCAGGCGCCCCAACAACTGAAATTTCTTAACCCTAGCAACTACACACAAAGCACACACAGTCTTCTGGGCTTTAAGGTCCTCTGGTTTTGTAGACAACACCTGCCACACAAGTCTTTCCCAGCCCATGTGACATTTAGAGCTAGTGAAACTCCTGTCCAAATAGTCTTCATGTTCCCTCGGATCATGTATATAAACACGCCTTTGTCACGTTGCTATTATAACTCTTCAGAGCCCCATCTGCTAATTCTTGAATCATCCCCGGGCCCTATTTGATTATTATATTCACACCAAGCTCTCAGCGGCGGCCGAGCCGCCCCACATCGAGACCAAGTTTGAAGTGATCTTTCACGCTTTTACTAAATGAGAGATCATAGCTTTTATGTTCATCTTGCTCTGGCCAGAAAGGACGCGGTTATTATCTTAAATTCTCTGTCGTTTATATTATCTAAAAATCACACTGCTGTTGAAATTAATATCAATTGCTAAGCGTCCATTACTCGTTGGGTGTCCAAAATATGTATCTCTAATGGAAAACATTATTTTTGTGAGTTTGTGCTTGTGGTTGCATGTAATTTATAGCTTGACAATAAGCAACTAAAGAGGGGGGATGTCTGAGGGGCTGGGACCTAGTTATTCTTTCCTTGGAAAGGCAGCATCTTTCCCATTTTGCTTTTGGCTCTTTGCCCTGCATCGTGTAGTCTTCACAAAGAAGGGGTACCAGGTAGTTTAGATGGGTCGAGTGATAATCGATCACTGATGTAATTCTCTCATGCTCCAGGTCATTTGTGAAGCTCAGCAGGTCCTTCTGCTTTGGACCCACTTGAGTTTGGGGTGGGGGGCCAGAAATCATAAATCTGCAGCCGTTAATACATGTCCAAGATTGTGGCCTTCGGGAGTATGCAGACCTTTTCAAAGGGTTTTTGAGAGAGTTTAACAGATAGTCCACTGTGTTCTTCACAAAACAAGCTTTTTACTGCAAATGGACTTTATAACTAGCTCTTACACAAGATAGTTCCAAAGTACTTCTCCTAGCAGGAGAGAAAGTTCTGGAAAGTGCTGTGATCAACAAACAAAAACCTGGGACCCATGGGACTTGGCTTTCAGCTCTTGTTCTCTCAGTTTCCTCATCTGTGAGATGACAGGCTTTGATAATCAGTGTGTCTAGATCTAACTCTGAATCCGACATGCCTGGGGAGCTTGTCAAAATGTAGATTCTTGGGACCAGTGCCTAGAAATTCTGAATGTATAGGTCTATGGTAGGGTCTAGGCATCTCTGCATTTAACAGCCATCCTGGGAGATCTTGATATCAAAGTTCTGCAGACCAGCAGCGCCTAGAAGTCACTAAGATACAGGATTTCTCAGCTCCCTTTCAGGTTTAAGCATGTGTTATTCTAATATCAAAGATCTCTAAACTAGGTATTAGAGATGTACCTGGCCTGGTGGTCTCCTGACCTTTGGGCCCTCAGTGCAACGGCTCAGGGGAATGATTCTAGCTGGAAAGGGATAATAGCCAGACAGTGTGAGCAGAAGATGGGGGTATATCTGAAAGAGCCTAGGACACCTGGCTCAAATGACCCAGCGAGAGCTGATAACGTGCAGTAATGAAAAGCAGTGAAGGGCTTTTGGTTTCAGTAGCTAAACAGAAAGGAGCCGCTCTTTGTTTGATAGTTTTCTACATAGAGCAATGACCTGTATAGGCACGTTTTGCTTCTTCAGTGGAAAGCCTAGAAGAATAGAGGCATTGTACGGTTGATGGTCTTCAATGCTAGCAGTAGGACACTCGGTGGATCTAGGGGGCCAAACGGTGCCCGAGAAGGGGTCTGTGAAGGGCTGAGGCTTGAGAAACATTTCCTGCCATCCCTAGGAAGACCAGGAGGGGGAGCCAGTCATTTGGTTGATGCCCTATAGTCCTTGTCATGAGATGGCTTGAAACTGTGTTTTGATCAGAATTAGCAATGGATTTCATTGATAATACCTCCTCAGTTTTCTGCCATATATAATATTAGAAAGCTATATTTAGAGTAGATAAACTATAAAAATAACTCCATAATTACAACCCTGGAAGTTGAATGTATCATGGACTGAAAGAGCTTCTTTGATTTGACAGAAAAGATGCCTTTGACCATTGTTCACTGGGCTCACTTGTTGATACTTGCCATGCACACCACATTTTTCCCTTCTGGGAGGTTTTTTGTTTTCCATTAATTCCGTGGTCTTATCCTTTCCACAGATAACCTTTAAAAAATAGTTCTGGGCACGCGTCTCTCTTTAAGCCCATAAGCCAACACCCCTTTTAGTTTTTTTGTTGTTTTGAAATAAATGTGTACTAAATGTCATAGTTATCAGCTCTCATGAATTAATGTCTACAATTTTGAGAAATGTTCAGAGGTGGCTACTTAATAGCTTACTTTTTCTGTTGCCAAAGTATCCCTTTTTCAAAGTGGTGCACCCTCTTTTGGCAAAGTCACCCACGTAGTTAATTGTTTATGTCTGCTCCTATAATTTTTCTGTCAATATACAAATCCTTTTGCTTTGTCGGGAAAAGATTGTATAGTCATTGACCCCTGCACAATAACAATTTTTACAGTCTTTTATGCAGAAATGGATTTTTTTGACAATTAAGATCTGGGCAGGCTAGACAAAGCGCATTCTCTTGAATCCCCATGCCAGCAAGATAGTCAGTCTTATCTGCCTGTTTGTTTATACCAATCTCATCATGTCTGGAAATGTGTAGTTGGGGCATGGAAATCATTGAACAGAGCCACCCCAAGAACTGGAAATGAAAGCGCTCAGTAGGAGGTAGGCTCAAAATCAACAAGTCCGGACGGAGTACAGAGCTACACAATTCCCATTACAAAAGAACAACATAGTCACATACTTCTTTGGAGAATTTTGTAAAGCGTAAATGTAAGAAAAAAGACAGGGTGCAAATTGCCAAAGATTGACCATTATTGGTAATAATTGGCAGGAGTATGGGCGATTATTATTGTACTTCTTTGAACTTTATGTTTTAAATTTCACAAAGAGAGAGAGCAGGACTGAGACAGAGACAGACAGATTGAAGAGCTCCTGGGGGGGAGCGGGGAAGACCAGACGGTAGCCTGATTGACAGCGGTAACACACTTGAAGAAAGAATGTGTCAATCAGAGAGTGGGGGCAGGGGTGGCGTGGTTGGTCATGAAAGGGGATGAAAGGAGACAGTCACAAAGATTGTAGCACTGATCAGCCCTCTCCTGCCCAGGGAGAGAGACTGTCTTGTACAGCTCTGGATTAGGCACAGAGGCAATTAGCAAAGCAGTTAATGAGTGGGTTCCCATACCTGGACTGAGTAGGGTTCCTGTCTCTTGCCTGCCACTCCCCTCCCCCCAGCTTTATGACCTTGGGCAAGCGGCCACACCTTTCAAAACCTCAGTCTCTGTAACACGGGGATTTTCATAATGGTGCTTACCCCATAGAGCCTTTGTGAAATATAAGGAGATAATTTATATATTTAGCACAGTGCCTAGCACATAGTAATGCCTCCTTAAGTGTTAGCTGTTGTCTTGATATGGTATCGTAGTGTCCTATTTTTTAAAAGATTTTATTTATTTATACGACAGACAGAAACACAGTGAGAGAAGGAACACAAGCAGGGGGAGTGAGAGAGGGAGAAGCAGACTTCCTGCCAAGCAGAGAGCCTGATGCGGGACTCGATCCCAAAACTCCAGGATCACGACCTGAGCTGAAGGCAGACGCTTAACAACTGAGCCACCCAGGCACCCCTCGTAGTGTCCTATTTAGAGAGATATATTTTATTATTTTATTTTATTTTATTTTATTTTATCTTATCTTATCCTTATCTTATCTTATCTTATTTTATTTTTAAGATTTTATTTATTTGACAGAGAGAAACACAGCCAAAGAGGGAACACAAGCAGGGGGAGTGAGAGAGGGAGAAGCAGGCTTCCCGCCGAGCAGGGAGCTCGATGCTAGACTCGATCCCGGGTCTCCGGGATCATGACCTGAGCCGAAGGCAGTCGCTTAACCAACTGAGCCACCCAGGCGCCCTATAGAGATATATTTTAACATGATTCAACGTTCAAATGTTATAACTTGAGTTGACATCAATTCCATGTTTATTAAGCAAGTTTTGGATTATAATTTGGCTTCCCAGGTTGTGTACCAGTAGAGAGATTATGTGAGGATCATTAGTAAGTGGTACACTGGCATTCAGCTTTGATTCGGCGGTCATTGGAGGATTTGAAAGTATGGATTCACTCAATTTAGGACATTGTCAAAATTGAGTTTGGATCCCCCCAATCCATGGGCTTTTTTTGTTTTTTGGAGACTGCCCTCTGTGATCTCAGTCAGTATAAATCCACCCCTGAGCGAACCTCATGACTCTGAACCTCATGACGTTCCCTCGAAGCCAGTCCTCTAGCATCCTCCAACCAACTAGCTCTCTCTGTTTCCATCAGAAATTCGACAGAATAAAAATAAGAATTTCATGCTCTCTTTTGATGTTGTTTGAAATATCGGTAATGGTGAATATGCCATTGCAAACTATCCCTCCCTCTCCTCCAAGGAAACATGCTAAGCTCCCACGTTGGGCATTGGAGAGAGGGGATGAAGAGCTCAGGCTTTGGAACCAGATAGATTTCGCTTTGAATTCTAGCTGTGTGGCTGAGGGCAAGTTATTTCTGCTTTCTGGGGCCTCAGTTTCCTCATCTATAAAATGGGAAGAAGAAGAAGAATACCATATCTCATAAGGCGGTGGTGGGGGTTAGATGAAGTAGTAAATATAAGGGGCGCAGGATAGTGCCTGGTCCAAGTGACTGTGATGTGTGTCTGGATGTTAGTTAGCTGCTGAGCATCATGTTAGCCGATGGTAATTCACCTGGCTTGTCAATATCAGTAGGTTGTCAATATGGCTGCCGGGATGCTGTGACATTCCTCAACTTTATTGAAAGAAAAGGGAACACATAGCATTTATTTATGGGGAGTTGGGCCATGATCATCAGATCAGCCAAATTGGGCTGATGATAGAGACACGGTTCCAGCTGGGTTGGACCAATCACGGTGAGTGTGTTCACCAGATTGCTTGTCAGCAGCGGACCTTTCTTGGTGTAGGTTTGCGCCGGCCAGACACGCCAGCACCTATCTTCACGATCAGTACTGACATGGATCTGCTGTCCTAAATTAACATTCTCATCTGGCTCACCTCATTCTATGGAAACAAGTTGGCAAGCTCGGGTGTGAGCTGATCTCCATAGCCCCTTCGGCTAAAAACAACAGGCCGTATACCCTTGTGCTTTGACTCCAACAAGCATTGAGAATTGGCAGAGAATTTTTTTGTTTAGTTTTTTCTTTTGACGGCAACGCTCACTGAGCTCCTTTGGTGTTCTCCGAGAGGCCCATTGAAAGGAGACTAAAAGTTGAACACAGGACGGGGGTGGGGGCACAGAGACAAGAGGCATGCTGTATATAATTGGTCAGCTTATGAGTAGTCATAGCTTGTTCTTTTTTAAAAGATTTTATTTACTTGTTTGACAGAGAGAAACACAGCTAGAGAAGGAACACAAGCAGGGGGAGTGAGAGAGGGAGAAGCAGGCCTCCCGCTGAGCAGGGAGCCCGATACAGGGCTCGATCCTGGGACTCCGGGATCATAACCTGAGCTGAAGGCAGATGCCTAATGACTTAGCCACCCAGGCACCCCAACAACAGCTCTGAATTACATGGGATTCATTATTTCGGAAACAAACATCCATAGTTCCTTCCCCGCTCCCTGCCCAAAGAATTTAGAGCCAAAGGAAGAATAGAAAAGGATCCACTTCTCTAATTTGGGTTCAGTCATTCTGGGCCAGAGGCATTGCCCTCAGTGACTTCCATCCATGGGAAAATTTTAGAAAATGACAAAATTGAATTTTAATTCATCTTTTTTTTTTTTTTTTTGGTCTGTGGCACATGTCTCAAACTGGAGCGATGACATTCTGAAGGGCTTCCCCTTGTCTCTCTTTCTTTAAACAGATCGACTTTTCAGTGATGTCAACTCCACTGTTCTAGAACTCACGAGTAGGAATTTCTAGCTTGGCTGAGGCCAGTAAGGTCAGCGGAAGAGGACACAGTGCAGAAATCAGGGCTACCCCCACTCGCCCTGCATGCAGGGCCCCCAGTCATGTTTAAAGAAAGTGCTAGCCAACAGGATAAGAAGGCCTCGTTAGGGAAAGTGACTATAACTTATATTTTAGAGATTTTCTTTAAAATGCCCAATCTCAAAATCAGCTTTTTCCAGGCACTTTGCCAAATTACAGCAATGGTCCATTTTTAAAATGCCCATTTAAAATAAGCTCTCTTGAATGTAACACTGTGGCAGAGGTCCACCTGGCCGAAAGCCAATTCAGACATTACATCACTGCCCACATTATTTTAAAACAATGCCCAGGCCTTTTAGTCATTTAGGTGCTGTTTTCGTTGAACCCAGAAAATGTCAGTGTACTGAAAGCAGACAGAAATGGGGCTGGCCAGGCTAACAGCTGGTTTTCCTTTCCCACAGATGTTCCCTCTACACGGATCGAACCTCGAGAGTTTACACTGTCCCTTATTCATTAAACTGGGTCCTGCGTCCTATCTTCTGTTGATTCACCCCCGTGTTCCCCCTCTCCATTCCCTGCCAGATTTAAATATTCAGTTGAGTTTGCAGTTAAAAGGCAGGAAATCCACTGTGACCTACTGAAGGCAAAACTCCTGGAAGCTGTGAGAAAGAAGATGAGGAAGGCGAGGAGAATCCTTGCTCTGTTCCCTTCCCTTATAGGGAGTGGCAATGGAGGGGAGTAGCAATGGAGGGGAGTAGCAAGGGCTGCCCGAGGTTGGCCAAAGAGAGCTCCAGAATCATTGTAGACTGCTTGGAACTGCTGCACATAAAGGCTTGCAGTTTGTTAGAAGCTTGGGGAAAAATGGCGGCCGAATGAGTCCATGGGTCTGACGCTGCGGGCTTCCCAGTTTTAGCTCAGGACACGGGGCTCTCTCCTACATCGCAACAGGATGGCTGCCAGAGGTACTCAGCTGACACAGAATGTGAAGCTGAATCAAGCACTTCTATTTGTGGGAATGCTGGCTTCTCTTTCTGCCCAAACTCTCTTCTTCCGGGTTGTAATTTTAGGATTATTTCCATTACCGGCTCTCCGTTTTGATCACTTCCTGTGAAGCCCATGCCCACGTTTTGTTAAAATAATCACCTGTTCATGACAGTTTGGAAGGCCAAATTCCATCAGGCCACCTCCTTAGTCATTAGCATCACATTCAATTGCTTTATAATACAATACAGACTGCCCTTGTGCCCATGGTGTCACTCCTTTGTTACTCTTGAATGCGTGGCATTTGACTTTTGCTACAAGAAGCAAATGGTCTTAAGAAATGCCCAGTTAAAAAGCAAATCAGTGAGTTTTCGGCAAAACATATTCCTCTAACCCACTTCTCGGAATTCGCACTAGGTTTTCGGCTCTTCAGGTAGCTGCTGAAGCCCCCAGTCATCGCCACAGACCAGAATTCAGGCAGCAGCCAAACCTCAAAATTTAGCTGGTTTGGTGCAAATAGATACCAATGAATAGTCCATCCAGGCCTAGAGAGTTGAGATGGCTTGCCTAATAGGTTATACTGACACTGTGGTAGCTTTTCGACTGCATCTTGCCATTCTAGATGTCAGTGGAATTAGCTCTTCATCTAAAAACCGAGGTGGAGTGGGGCGCCTGGGTGGCTCAGTCAGTAGAGTGTCTGATTCTCAGTTTCAGCTTAGGTCCTGATCTCAGGGTTGTAGGATCAAGTTCCATGCTGGGCTCCGGCCTCAGTGTGGAGTCTGCTGGAGAGTCTTTCCCTCTCTCTTTCTCTTCCCCTCCATCCCTCCCCTCGCTTGGACTTGCGTGCGGGCACTGTCTTCCTAAATTAAGTAAGTAAAATCTTAAAAACCAGACAGTACTCAAGTATGTACATGCTGTGTTTTTTGGATGCATGATAATAATTTTCTTCTTAAATGAAAGAAAGGCAATGGCAGAAAGAGATTGTCGAACAAGCCTTGTCTGCCGGTAGCACTTTGAAGGAACTGTGGCTCAGGGGAGGGCCTGGCCTTTTCGCAAAGGCTAGCTTTTCTTTTCTTTTTTAAAAGATTTTATTTATTTATTTGAGAAAGGGAGAATGAGAGAGAGAGAGAGAGCATGAGAGGAGGAAGGTCAGAGGGAGAAGCAGACTCGCCGAGCAGGGAGCCGGATGCGGGACTCGATCCTCGGACTCAAGGATCATGACCTGAGCTGCAGGCAGTTGCCTAACCACCTGAACCACCCAGGTGCCTGCGAAGGCTAGCTTCGCAATTAAATACCATAATTTTATGATTAGAGCTGAGAACTCTGAGATTTGATACCCATATCAGTAATGGCGAGGAAATACACAATATTGACCTCTTTCACTTACTTTCTTATAATCTCCATTTCACCATGGCTATAAGGCACTACAGGCAGTGTGTGTCTAGGGAATTACCATTCTTGGTAAGTAGTTGGAGTCATTCAGACTTTTGCCATATTCCTCACATCTTAACCATGTTATGGAGCTATTTTCCTGAAATGTCCAGTGAACCCAGTGCAGCCCAACAACTGAAATGGTAAGGGCTTTTTGGTTTTTGTTTTGTTTTGTTTTGTTTTTCTCTTACAGTTGAGCCAAAAAGCAAAGCAAAGCAAAGGGGATGGGAAAGAGAACCTGCCCACACCTTGAGGCATTATTGTGTAGTGTTTTAATGGGTAAGCTCTGGGGTCAGACTGTTTGCATGCAAATCTTGGCTTTTCTGCCTATGCACAGTATAACCTTTGGCAGGTTGCTTGACCTCTCTGTGCCTCAGTTTTCCTATCTGTAAAATGGAAACAATAGTATACCCCCCTCATAGGATGGTTCTGATCTTATGTGAATTAATGCACACAAAACACTTGAAATACTGCTCCATGGATGTTAGTTCTTATTACATCTAAAGGCAATCTTTACGTGGTTTCCCTAGAAGGAAATGGATATAATGGGGAGAATGTTGCACAGAGAGGAGTCCCGTATTGCTATCACCAGCTACCATGTAGCTATATGCCTTAGAGCTGATCTTAGCTTCAGCCACTTTATGTGTGAAGTTGGTATAATAATTCCCTGAACTACTGTTTGCACACATACATGCATGTGCACCGCTCCCCCAGTCTGCCCCCCGTCACACATACTCACCTTGACTTCCAGTGATAGATAAGGAGGAGAATTAAATGAGAATACAACATTTTAAACTCTGAAATGACATGAAACATTCAGCTGTGGTGTATGCTGTGTGTACTTAGGCTGTAACAGATTTTCAGAACAAGGTGTTTTATGCTTTTCAAAGGAAATAGGCCATCCAGTACTTTATCATAGCTGGTTATTGTAAGACTCTAGGGCCTTAAGGATCATTTTGTTTGCATGTTTTATTCACAGTCTGGAAGATAGCGTGCACTCGGTACATATTAAATGGAAAAAAAATTTCGCTTTATACAAGTGAAATCAATCTAATGATACAGCTAAGATGCCTCAGAAGTGGTCTTTTAAATAGGGTTCTAGCAAGTGGTTAATATTATTGACTTCCCATAACACTGGGGGCCTGTAATAATTTAGGTCCCAAACAAATTGAAATTTGGTTTGGACATACTTCTTAAGAGACTGTGTTATGGTTCAGTGGGAGAGGCAATAGCTCAGCCCTGTGGGGCTTGGGATCCCTTAGCCAAGATTTACCTTATCTTTCACAAGAGAGCAGACAGTCGTTGCATGGCTCTCTGGGTATAAAAAGTGAAGAGAAAATTGTTCTAAAGAGTGCTTAGTGAGTACTTGTTGAGTACGTAAAGATCTTGGTGGGGGGGGTGGGGGGAGTGTGTAGAAATTCTAAATTGACTCAGATCAGGGAATTCTCATTAGTGAGAGTAAGAAGGATGGGAACGCATCCTTCCAGTAACCATGGGGAAGAGGAGTCTCGTGCTTTTGTAATCACTGAAGCTTTAGCTGTGAAGCACTTAGGGGAATACAAAGTGCCATGGAAATCCTTAATAACGGTTTACAGACAGTTTTTTCCAGTAACAGTAGTTGCATAAACTACTGAGAGTTGCCCTTTCTTAGGGTACTCATTTCGTATCTAAGTGGTTAAAGGAGGAAAGAAGAGCAGACAAGAGCAAGACTGAGTCAAAGGAACACATTAATTGTTCTGACAACACAAAGGATCCCCTACTTGTACTTTCTTTTTGATATCTAAAGTTATATTGAAAAGAAATACAGGATTTTATCAGATAAAGGCACTAATAGAATGTTTGCATTGGAACCTTTAAATGAAGCCATTCCCTCTTTCTGGAGCAGAATCTTGCATTCAATGTGTCTTCAAAAGCCAATTTTTATTTTCCCAAGCTATGGCTAGGAACAGTAGGTGGTTCAGAGAAGAAACTCTTTAGCCTTGATGTGTGGAATTATGGTCACACATGATAAAAAGAAAATTTCACAAGTTGAGAAGACATTAACCAGACCTGGACTGTTGCTGTGATTTTTTGGTCTAGCTGAGACATAAGCCATTCTTCTCATGACTGTTTGGCGTTATCCATGTCTGGTCCCCATAAACTCTTTGGAAAAGGACATCTTTTAAAAAAAAGGAAAAGATTTTAACTAGTGGAATGATTTGGTGAATGCTGGGGGCTTTTTCACTATTCACTGGGGAGTCTCAGAGTGATGGTAGAACTTCCCTTCCTTGGATACTATTGGGCTTTCTTTTGTAAAGAGTGAACTGCAACCCCAGTGCCTCTTTTGGTAGGTGTTATATCTTCACCATGGGAACCTTGGAGAGGTAAGAATATTTCTTAATCAACCAAGATTTGGCTCATTCAAGTGGAAGCCTGGGAGACAGTGAAGAATGAAAAAACACTAAGGATCATGTCCTATAAGAGAACTAACTCATCAAGGTGATAGGGCAAGGTATGGTCCAGCATGAAAAACTCTCACCCACAGTATTCTCTTAAAAGGACCAGACCTATTGATGGCATGTTCCCAGTAAAATGGATTTCTGATCCCCAGTGACTTCTGGAGTCCATCTACAGTCTTCTGTTTCGCCACCTTCCTGGCTTCCCAAGGGTGGCTTGTTCCTGTTTCTAGTGTGAAGACGGACCTATATCTTCTGAGCTATGATGGAGCGAGCCTTATTAGTGCCTACCTATTAAAGTTGTTGTAAAAAAATAAAATAAAAAAATAAAGTTGTTGTATACATTTGACCAAAATTTTTTAAAAGATCTTCTTTATTTATTTATTTGACAGAGAGAGAGATCACAAGTAAGCAGAGAGGCAGGGAGAGAGGAGGAAGCAGGCCCCCGTTGAGCACAGAGCCCGATGTGGGCCTCCATCCCAGGACTCCAAGATCATGACCTGAGCTGAAAGCAGAGGCTTTAACCCACTGAGCCACCCAGGCACCCATGACCAAAATTTTTAATATCTGGCTGAAGGGTAAAAAGAGAGATTTTGGAAGGACCATGCATGCATGTCCAACCTCAGGCCATGACAGTGTTGGGCTACTGAGTCCCTGACAAGGGTCTGGCCATGCGTGAATACAAACGTTTCCATAGTTACTACTCAAACTCATGAGAATACATCGTTGAAGTGATATTCTAGCTTGAGGTGGTAGGTATAGCTCTTCCTTCTCTCCTTCACCTTATTTATCTTTCTACCTGTTTATTTACACCCTACCTCGTCCCCAAGAGAATTTAAAGTGCCCCACAAAAAGGCACATTAGAGGCGCCTGGGTGGCTCAGTCGGTTGGGCATCTGCCTTTGGCTCAGGTCATGAAGCTGGGGTCCTGATATTGAGCCCCATGTCAGGCTCCCTGCTCAGCGGGAGCCTGCTTTTCCCTCTCCTCCCTACTTTTGCTTTCTCCTACTATCTCTGTTACTGTCTGTCTCTCTCTCACAAATAAATAAAATCTTTAAAAAAACAATCACAGTTTTCAGAAGTGGAGGGCAAATGATAGGAACTAATTGGGTTGATGGAGGAAAGAGGTGGCCGACTGTTGTAGAGCTGTCTACTTTTTAGTAGTTGAGGGTGTTCTTGTCTCATTTCTGAGGATTCTTCCAGTGAATCATTTTAATTGTCTTCTCTGGCCTGTGATAGCCTCTGGTGGAAAATCTATATGTATGTACGTATGTATGTTTGTATGTATGTTTCTATCTATGAAGTGGTATATGTAATAGTCTTTGAAAAATAAATTCCTTTCATTGTTTCCCCACTCATTTCTTTACTTCTCATTGATGTACCTTGGTATTTAGAAGCCTCACATGTGAAAATTAGAAAGAAAGGCTACATCCACTTACAGCCCAGTCACAGGCCTGTGCAAATAGATGGCTTATACTGAATAGCAACTTATTTCTAAGCTTGGTCAATTCTAGTTAATGTGGAACATAAAATGTCAGGAAAGTCCACCAGAAGTTGGAGCAACCCTCTGAGTATCTTCTCTGTGAACTATTCTAGAAACATGGGGGCTTTTCTTACAGCCTAAACTTGCCATTTTTATGTGGCTGATTCTTAAAAAAAAAAAATGTTAGTACTCGGAAATAACACTAAAACATGTTGCCTGTTTGGATGTTTTGGTCCATTAACTTTTTCTGGTGGTTTTCTCAGTTAAAATTATATTGATGCCATATGGTATCTACTGTATGCTAGAGCGAGTTAACACTTTCCAGTGGTTCTAGTCACTAGTTACATCAAGGACTAATTTCCAAGGTCCAGTTTTTCTCATTAAAAATTAATATTTATATTTTAGAGCAGTTTTAGATTTAAAAATCAGGCCAATAGTACAGAGTCCCTGTTTGCTCCCTCTCCCCTGCACACAGTTTCTTCTGTTATTACCATTATTAGCATTAGTGGAGTTCATTTGTTATAATTAATGAACCAATATCAGTACCTTATTATTAGCCAAAGTCCATAATTTACAAGAAGATGCACTCTTTGTGTTGCACAGTTCTCTGGGTTTTAGAAAATATATTGTGTCTTGTCTCTTCCACTAGAATATCATAGAGAACTATTTCTCCCCCCTAAAAATTCCCATGCTTCACCTAGTCACCCCTTTCTCCTTCTCGACCCCGAAAGCCCTGGTAAGTGCTGATTTTTGAAGAGTCTCCATAGATTGACCTTTTCCAAAATGGCAAATAGTTAGAATCATACGGTCTATATTAAGACTGGCTTCTTTCACTTAGAAACAGACATCGAAGTCACCTTCCTTTCTCTTCATGGCTTGATGGCTCATTTCTTTTTATCAGTAGATAGTACTCCTTTGGATAGATATACCACTTTCTGTTATCCTGTTGAAGAACATCTTGCTTGTTTCCAGTTTGGGGAAATTATAAATAAAGCAGTTATAAACTTTCATGTGCAGGTTTGTGTGTGAACGTGAGCTTTCAACTACTCAACTTTGTAAATATCTAGGAGCACAAATGCTGGATCCCATGGTAACCAAGAAGCTGCCAAACTATCTTCCAAAGTGGCGGAAGTATTTGACAACAGCAGGGTTGCTCCATGTGGCCGCCGGCGTTTGGTATTGTCAGTGTGATGACACGTGACATTGAGCATATTTTCTCAGGCTTATTTGCCATCTGCAGATCTTCTTTGGTGAGATATCAATCTACCCAGATCTTTAGTCCATTTTTAATTGGGTTGTTTGTTTTCTGGTTGAGTTTTAAGAGTTCTTTGTATATTTTGGGTACAGGTCCTTTATCAGATATATTTTGCCATTTTTTTCTCAGTCTGAGGCTTCTTTTCTCCTAACAGATGTTTTTCTCGTCATTCTCTTAACATCATAGAACACATGTTTTAACTTTTAAAAAAGTCCAACTTACCAATTTTTTATTTCATGTATTTAACTTTTAATGTATCTAAAACCTTATTGCTAAACCCAAAACGATCAAGATCGTCTTGCATGTTATTTTCTAGAAGTTTTATAGTTTTGCATTTTACATTTAGGTCTACAATCCATTTTGAATTAATTTTTATGGAAGAAATAAGGTCTTTATCTAGATTTATTTCTTTGCATATGGGTATCCAATTGTTTTGGAACCAGTGTTGAAAAGACTGTCCTTTTTCCATTGACTTGCCTGAGTCCCTTCTGTGAGTCTTTTTCCAGGCTTCGTATTGTGTTCCATTGATCTGTTTCTTTATTCTTTTGCCAATACCATGCTATCTTTATTACTGTAACTCCATAGGAGTTCTTGAAGTTGGATGGTGCCAATCCTTCGATTTTGTTATTCTTTAGTGTCATGATGGCTATTCTGGGTTTTTGCCTTTCCATATAAATTTAGTATTGGTATCCACAGTGTAACTTGCAGGGATTTTGATTGGGATTCCATTGAATCTATCGATTATGTTGGGAAGGATTGACTCCTTCATAATATTGAGTCTTTCTGTCTATAAACATGGAGGATCTCTTTGTTTGTTCTTATACATATTTTGTTAGCATTTTAGCTAAGCAGCATTACGTTTTTTTGGGTGCTTATGTAAATGGTATGGTGTTTTCAATTTTAAATGCCAGTTAATTATTGTTGATATGTATAAAAAATGGACTTTTGTATATTAACTTTATATCCTGCAACCTTACTTTAATCACCTACTAGTTCACAGAGACTTTTTTTGTCAATTCCTTGAGATTTTTCTGCATAAACAATCATGTCATTTGTGAACCAAAAAAGTTTATTTCTTCCTTCCTAACCTGTATGCCTCTTATTTCTTTGTCTTGTTGCATTACTAGGACATTAAGTACCAATGTTGAATAAGAGTGCTGAGAGGGACATCCTTGCCTTGTCCTGATCTTATAAGCAAAGCCTCTAGTTTCTCAAGTATCATCATCTAAGTATGATGTTAGCTATAATTTGTTGTGGGTATAGTTTTTCAAGTGGAGAAAGTCCCCCTCTCTTTCTCATTTGCTGATGGCTTTTATTATAAATTTTGTTAGATCTTGGCAAGTTTTTTTTCTGCACCTATTGCTATGATCATGTGATTTTTCTTTATTAGCCTGTTGATATGATGGATTACATTAATGATTTTTAAATGTTAAGCCAGACTTGCTATCTGAAATAAATCCCACTTGGTCATGGTGTATGATTCTTTTTATACATTGCTGGATTTGATTTGCTAATATTTTGCTGTAGATTTCTGCATTATGTTCATGAGTGCTGTTGGTCTATAGCTTTTCTTTCCTGAAATGTCTTTATCTGGTTTTGCTATTAGGGTAATGATGGCCTCATAGAAATGAGTTAGGAAGTGTTCTCTCTGCTTCTGTTTTCTGGAAGGCATTGTAGAGAATTGGTATTCTTTCCTCCTTATATGTTTTGTTGAATTCACCTGTGAAACCATATGGACCTGGTGCTTTTCTTTTGGAAGGTTGTTACTTATTCATTCAATTTCTATAAGAAATATAGGCCAATTTAGATTATCAGTTTCTTTGTCTAAGTTTTGATAGTTTCATCTTTCAAGGAATTGGGGTAGTTCATCAATTTTATCAAGATTATGGCCATAGCATTGTTCATAATATTCATGTTTTATTCTTTTAATACCCATGGAATCAGTAGTACTGACTCCTCTTTCATTTCTCATATCAGTAAAATTTTTTTCTCTCTCTTTTTGGATTAGCCTGACTAGATATTTTTAAATTTCATTGAACTTTTCAAAGAACTAGCTATTGGTTTCATTGAATTTCTCTATTGATTTTCTTTTTTTAAAGGATTTATTTATTTGAGAGAGAGAGAATGTGTGCACAAGCTAGGGGAGGGGCAGAGGAAGAGGGAGAGGCAGAGAATCTCAACTATACTCCCTGCTGAGCATTGAGCCCAACTTAGGGCTCGATCTCACAACCCTGAGATCATGACCTGAGCTGAAATCAAGAGTTGGATGCTTGGGGCACCTGGGTGGCTCAATCATTAAGCATCTGCCTTCAACTCAGGTCATGATCTCAGGGTCCTGGGATGGAGCTCCACATCAGGCTCTCTGCTCAGTGGGGAGCCTGCTTCTCGCTCTCCCTCTGCCTGCTACTTCCCCTGCTTGTGCTCTCTCTATATATGTCAAATAAATAAAATCTTTTAAAAAGGAGCTGGACACTTAACTGACTAAACCAGGTATCCTGTTTCTGTACTGATCTTCTTTCAACTTCATTGATTTCTGTTCTAATTTTGATTATTTATTTTCTTCTGCTTGCTTTAGGATTATATTGCTCCTCTTTCTCTGGTTTCCTTTGGTGAAATCTTATTGAGTTGAGATTGCTTTTCTTTTCTAATATATACATTCAATGCTATGAATTTCCTTTTAAGTACTTCTTTTGGTACATCCCACCAATTTCTTTTTTTTCTTTTTTTATTAAGTTTTTCCTTTTAATTCCACTACAGTTAATGTATAGTATTATATTAGCTTCAGGTGTACAGTATAGTAATTCAACGATTCTGTACATTACTCTGTTCATCCTAAGTGTACTTTTACTCTGCTTCCCTATTTCACCCATCCTCCCCCATCTCCCCTCTAGTAACCATCAGTTTTTTTCTTTACAGTTGAGTCTTTTTCTTGGTTTCTCTCTCTCTCTGTCTCTCTTTTCCCTTTGTTCATTTGTTTTATTTCTTAAATTCCACATATGAATGGAATTATATGATATCTGCCTTTCTCTGATTGATTTCACTGAACATTAGCCTCTCCAGCTACATCCATGTTCTTTCAAATGGTGAGATTTCATTCTTTTTTTTGCATCCCCAATTTCAGTAAGTTGTATTGTCATTTTAATTTAGTTTAAAATATTTTTAAATTTCTTAAGACTTCCTTGTCCCATGTGTTATATAGAAGTGTGTTGTTTAATTTGCAATGATTGGATATTATCTTGTTATCTTTCTGCTCTTGATTTGTAATTTAAATCCATGTGGTCTCAAAATATTCTTGGTATGATTTCTATGCTTTTAAATGAGTTAAGATGTATTTTATGGTCCAGAATGTGGTCTATCTGGGTGAATGTTCAGTTCAACTATATCCTTACTAATTATCTGTCTCATGTGTGTGTTAGTTACTGACAGAGGGATGTTGACGTCTCCAACTATAACTGTGGATTTGTATAATTCTCTTTATAATTCTATCTGTTTTTGCTTTACACATTTTGATGCTCTATTGTTACATGTATACATGTTAAGTATTATGTCTTCTTGGAGAATTGACCCATTTATCCGTAATAGTTTTCCTTCTTCCATAGTGCGCTTAGTCTGAAGTTAATTTAGCTCTTCTAGTTTTTTCTTAGTGTCAGCATGGTACATCTTTTTTTATATCTTTATGTTTGATATATGTTTTCTGTACATAGTCTATGGTTGGGTCTTGTTTTTATATTTACTCTGATAGTCTCTATTTTTTACCTTGTGTACTTAAAGATTGTATGTTTAAGTAATCTCTACACCCAACGTGGAGCTTGAACTTACAACTCTGAGATCAAGGGTTGCATGCTCTAAGGACTGAGCCAGGCAGGTGCCTCCTACTTGGTGTATTTAAACCATTGACATTTGAAGTAACAAGTGATGTAACTGGATTAGTATCCACAATGTTTGTAACTGCTTTCCATGCATTGTACTTATTCTTTGTTATGGATGCTTTTTTTTTAAAGATTTTTATTTATTTATTTGACAGAGAGAGACACAGCCAGAGAGGGAACACAAGCAGGGGGAGTGAGAGAGGAAGAAGCAGGCTTCCCTTGGAGCAGGAAACCCAATGTGGGACTTGATCCCAGGACCCTGGAATCATGACCTGAGCCAAAGGCAGATGCTTAATGACTGAGCCACCCAAGTGCCCCTATAATGGATGCTTTTAACCTTCTTTTTCTACCTTCTCTGGTTTTAACTGAACATTCTTTATGATTCCATTTTTTTCTCTTTTCTTAACCTATCAATTATACATCTTTTTTTGAAAAATTTTAGTGGTTTCCATAAAGTTTGCATGTACATTCCTAAAACTATTTTACATCCACTTTCAAATAACACTGGATTGTTTCACTGGTAGTGCAGCTACCTCATAACAGATGATTCCTAATTTTGCCCTCCTGTTCCATCCATATCCTATAATCACCATATACAATGTTGCTAATATTGTTTTGAACAGTTATCTATTGGATCAGTTTTTTTAAGAAAGAAAAATAAAGTACTTTATTTTTCCTTTATTTATTCCTTCTTTGATGCTCTTCTTTTCTTTGTGTAGACACAATTATCTGATCTGTATGATTTTCCTGAAAAATTGCTTTTAACGTTTTATGCAAGGCAGATCTACTATGTCAATTTTTTTTTCTGTTTTTGTTTGAGAAGGGCTTTATTTTTCCTTCCCTTTTCAATAAAATTTTTGCTGGAAACAGAATTCTACATTGGTGAGGTTTTTTTCTTTCAACACTAAATATTTCACTTGTCTTTTTTGAAAGAATGAGAGAGAGAGAGAGAGAGAGAGAGAGAGCGAGCAAGGTGGGGAAGGGGCAGAGGGAGAGAAAGAGAGTGAGAGAATCTTAAACAGGTTTCATGCCCAGTACAGAGCCTGTTGTACTTGATCTCACAACCTTGAGAGCATGACCTAAGCTAAAATCAAGAGTTGGGCGCTTGACCAGCTGAGCCACCCAGGCACCCCACTTCCCTCTCTTTTTGCTTGTATGGTTTCTGATGAGATGTTCAATATAATTCTTATTTTTGTTCCGTGATAAGTAGATGACTTTTTCTTCCTCTGGCTTCTTTGAAGATTTTCTCTTTCTCTTTGATTTTCTGCAGTTTGACTATGATATACCTAGGAGTAGATATTTTGATACTCAACCTGCTTGTTATTCACTGAGCTTCCTAGGCCTCTGGATGGTGTCTATCATGAATTTTGTGAAATTTTTGGCCATTATTACCTCAAATATTTCTTCTGCACTGTTCTCCCTACCTTCTCTTTCTGGAATTGCAATGACATATATTCTACACCTTTTGAATTTGTCTCACTGTTCTCAGGTATTCTTTTCTTTCTTTCTTTTTTTTCCTTGCCCCATTTTCATCTGGGAACTTTGCATTAACATTTCTTTAAGCTCACTGATTCATTTCTCTTGGTGTTTTTGATTTCTAACATTTCCTTTTTATATTCTGATGTTTTTCATCTTTGTATTTACATTACCCAATCTGTTTTTGTATGTTGTTCACTTATTTCATTATAGCCCTTAACACATTGATAATAGTCATTTTAAAGTCCCTGTGTGATATTTCTAAAATCTGTGCCATTTCTGATTATGGTTCTGGTAATTGCTTTGTCTCTTCAAACTGTTTTTTCTTACCTTTTAGCATGGCTTATGACTGTTGAAAGTAAGGCATGATATAGGGTGATAGGAACTAAGGTAATTCCTCTTTTAGTGTGAATTTTTATGGAACTGGACTATTTAATGTTTGCTGTAACTTTAAATGCCAGAAGGTTTAGTCTTCTGTGGTTCCCTTGTTTTATTTTTTTCCTCACCAGTTGTTTTTGGGTTTCCCTAATAAAACTCCTTCTTAAATAGGGTCTTTGTCTTTCTGATGGTAAACTATAGGAGGAGTAGAAGTGGTCTGTAGTCTTATGATTAATCTTAAGCTTTCAGTGAGTCTAGATTCTTGGGCCATGAGGGTTTCTCAGCTTTTGTTTTCTCCCTTAAGACAGAACAAGGGATCTAGAGGGGCTAGACTTGTCTAACTGCCCTTCTACCAGGTATATTAGGCTTTGGTAAAGTGGTGTCCTTTGGAGAGCAGATATTTGGTATAGGGAATGCTCGTGGTGTATTCCTAAATTATTATTTTTCTCCTCCTGCTGCCTGAAAAACATGGAGACTTTTCTTAGATCTTCACCATGAGAACTCTATATGTTTCCTGAAGGTAAAGCCCATAGAAGTGTGGGGGGCTCATAATATTGGGGGCCCAGAAGCTTTTAGGTCTCAAGCTAGTCCACATTTAACCTCTGTCAATTTGTCAAAATTGTCCTATAAGTGTTTCTCCTAGTTGATGGCTCTAGTGGCTTCTGCCCCAGGTAAGCTGTGATCGCACCTGTGACTCTCTGTGTTTGCCTATCTTCCCGTATTTCAGGGTGGCTGTTTGCCCTGTGACCTCAGTTCCCTGATGGGTCTAAGAAGAACTGTTAATTTTCAGTTTGTTCAGCTATTGTTTTGTTGTAGAGGATGGGAAAAAGTGGATTCTAAGCTCTTTACATGTTGGCGCCAAGACCTGAAGTCTCCCAATGTCCAGTTTTCAAGGGTGATGCATTTTGTAAGATTAATAAGGGGCTTGGTGCTAGACTGCCCTACATTCAGATGTAGGCCCTGGCATTTAATTAGACAGAGTGCCTTGTACAAGTCATTTAACCTGTCTGAGCCTCAGTTTCCTCACCAGTCAAATAATAATAATTCCAAATACGTATGGCTATGTTAAAGTTAAACGAGAGGACATATGTGAGCAAGTTGATCACAGATCCTGGTACACACTCTGCAGGTACCTCGTAAATGTTACTTTCTTTTTTCCATTAAAGTACCTGTACTTGAAACCAAGGACCATTTTGAGTCCAACTTATTACAAGGCATGCGTCCTAGGAATTTAAAACCTTTTTATAAAGTATTTGCTTTTCTTACAATGTGGAGAGAAATGCTTTGAAAAAAAGGACCCGCTTCTGCAAGGACTGCCCTATCCTTAAGGGCTTAAAGGAATTCAGCCGCTCATTCGTTCCTCTCTTCCAACCACACGTATAATCCCCTTTTTGAAAGTGCACAGCCTTCTACTGAAAAGGCCCATGAAAACACATTTCTTTCTGTCTGGGTCTGAATATAGAAACATCATTACTGAATACTGAAGATGGTGATTTTGCTACAGTGGGAAGCCGTAGGTCCAGAGGTAGGGAGGGTGGTTAGTAGAAGTTGTTGGACCACTTAAAGAGAGATAATAAATAGCTTGATTGCAAAATTCTCTGTCAAACCACATCTGGAGAATTGTGTCCCGTTTTGCACACCATAATTTAAGGAGTGTGTCCAAATAGTGGTGCCCAAATAGTGGTGCCCAGGATACTAATGGGGGCACCTACAAATCTAGAAAACTTGCTATATTGGGATGCATATTAACTCAGTTTATTAGCTCTATTTATCTGTATCATTTATCTTTTTATATATTGTAAAACATATTTTTTGGTTCTGTGCCAAATTTTTCTTTATAGCTCTGATTTTTACATTGTTCCAATTTTTCCTGGACATAACTCTTGACTCCTTTCCAGGAAAGAGACAGAGGAAATCCTCCTCTAGCTCAAGTGCACATTATTATCTGAGCCCCTCCCACCAAAAAAATCAATGGGTTTGAACTTCCTTGTAGTAATTCTAGCATCACTTTTCACCTCGCATTGGTTCCTCAAAGTCCCCAAGGAGCCTTCGTTTGAGCAATTATGGTTGGGTCCGTTGTCCTGTGATGTAGAAGTAAGAGGGTTGGGCAAAACCCAGAGATGTGCTAAGTGGATTCCAAGCTGTGAAAGTTAGAGCAGGGAGCACATGTGTGCTTGAGGTTAGATGTGAACCCGGAGCCCTTTCCCCTTGCAATATACATTGTTGTTATTCTTTCTGTAGAAGAGTTCATGATCTTTTGTAATTTTCTTTTTCTATTGATCCAGCCGTGCTAGTAGCAGAAACTTAAAAAAGAAGGTTATGGCAGCACAGTCTACGAAATTTCACTGTCGTATATCTTGCACGTGAGAGAGCACAAGCACTGTGGGCTAGAGGTGAAGTTTGCCTTGTAGGGAATTCATTTTAAGGTAGCAGTCCCCCTTTCTTTGCCTCGGGCTGCCCCAAGGCAAAGGTGAAAGGACGCCTCTGCTTTGTCGGTCTTTGGGCTGCAATTTCTTCTAATACATTTCCATCTGGAGGGGCAAAGCCAATGAGAAAATAATGAGCTTTTAAAAGAACTGAACTTTCTAGAAAGATTTTTGAGGATGTGTGTGTTGGCTCTCGGGCTGAGGGCAGCTAGTGTATAACCATTGCTGGGAGACACTAGTCTGAGCTTACTACTTCTACTTTGCAGTTGGGTGCCCCTGGGAAAGTGCTTAAACTCTGCTGAGCATCAGTTCCATCAATTATAAGATGGAGATCACAATATCAAATTCAGAACATTGTTGTATGTAGATATCGTAATAGTCTTGGAAATGCTTTGTAAACATGAAATCGTATAGCCCGTGAGTACTTTCAAGATGGGATGGTCTGTCATTTATCTCCATCTACTCAGCACTTCTATATCCCTAGCAGCTAGCACAGGGCTCAGTATATAATACATGATTGATAGCTGAAATTAGAATGAATGAATAGTTTTAAATCTCCAAATTTCTGATAATTTTAAAGAATTCATTGACTGGTCCTTTGTATTGGACTGGATGATCTCTTAGCCTCAGGGCTTCATTCAGCCTTTAGATGCAGGGATTGGGACCTGAGTAGCATGTGGGGTTAGGAAGAAATCGCCATAAAATAGAAAACTTTTCCAGGAATTGCCTTATGTTCTAAACAAAATAGAACAAAACAAACAAATGAGCGCATAGCAGTTGATGGAAATGAAGATTAACTTTCTCCAGTGGGCTTGGAAGCCCTGTAGGATTATACTGACATCTGTTCACCATTGCCAGGCATGTCGTAAGCCCAAGGGAAGAATCTAGCAAGTGTGTTCTACCTTGTGTGGGATCTGGGGCAGATGGTCACGGCACAACCTCGAGCTCTCTTCTGCCGCAGATGACTGTGACATTGGACTAAGTGATCCCAAGGAGCTGGTGGAGTACAATCTCTCTAGGAGTCTGAAAGTAGTAATAATTTGATTTTTCAAGGCTCATGAATTGGCATCATTTAAACTACATCTGTCATGGACCTTTGCACTTTGGAAGGAAATGAAAGAAAGTACTAAGTTCATTTTAAGTGTCCCAGGAAACTTGGTTATTTTTGTTTGTTTTTAAGCCGTCTTATTTCTTGAAAAACCTATCATTATGGTTGTTTTCCCTTCCCTCCTATAAATGTGGAACTCTGGTTATTTGGGATAATTTGCGTCTGGAGTGTTTCAGTTTGGAGAAAATGAGATGATGACATTACTACTTTCTTTCTCAAACCAATGACATTAATTGGGCCTTATGCCAGGGGGTAGGGGCAGCAGATGTAATCTTGAATTCATAGTCTCTGTAGAGTAGATAAGGCTTCTAAGCCATGTGGAAGCCAAACTTCACCAAGGAAGCTTAGCAGTCATCTTTCCAGATGTTTTGCTTGCAAATACCAGAGGTGTTATTTGCAACATCAAATGTATAGATAAACGCATGGATTGTTTTTTTCTCCATCCAGATACCCATTTGGGGGATGCATTCCATTTCCAGGTCTGGCCATCTGTCAGACAACTCCCTTTAAAGTTATCTTGAGAAAATCGACCAAAAATGATTAAGTCGTGATAGTTTTTATTCTCCGCCAAGAACTTGCCTCTCCTCTGGGGCTGCACGGGCTTAAATTGTTATGTGAATTTATATGGTGGTATATGGTTTGTTGTCAAATATTTATCTCTGTCTAAAAATGAAACATCTTGAAATACGTTTTCTTTTTAACTGAATAAATCAAGGAGAGAAAAAGAAATAACTTCTCATTTAGCCAATTTTTAATCAATATTTTCATGAGAGGCCGAAATGTTAACCGAATCTTGGCCTTTGTCATTTAAAATACAATTTGTGTGTTTAAGAGTTTATGTGCACATCAGGGTTTGGACTTGATGTTCACAAAGGAAAATTGATTTATAGGGGCGAACAACTGCAGGAGTAGAGACAATATCAGAAATGAATATGAGTCAATGATTTAAGGCAAATGAGACTTTAATCACCACAGCAATAGAGAAATCTCAAATTCAATTGCACCCGGGGTTTTCAAGCTTTAATCTCTGGGCATTTCTGTATTTCTTATTTTGCAGAGGCCTTTGAAATTGTTGTTCGCCATGCCAAGAACTACACCAACGCCATGTTCAAGAACAACTATCCAAGCCTGACCCCACAAGCTTTTGAGTTTGTGAGTGAATTTTTCACCGATGTGTCTCTCTACATCCTGGGTTCTGACATCAACGTGGATGACATGGTCAATGAATTGTTTGACAGCCTGTTTCCAGTCATCTACACCCAACTAATGAACCCCGGTCTCCCTGAGTCAGCCTTAGACATCAACGAGTGCCTCCGAGGGGCAAGGCGTGACCTGAAAGTATTTGGCAATTTCCCCAAGCTCATCATGACCCAGGTTTCCAAGTCACTGCAAGTCACTAGGATCTTCCTCCAGGCTCTGAACCTCGGAATTGAGGTGATCAACACAACTGATCACCTGAAGTTCAGTAAAGACTGTGGTCGAATGCTCACCAGAATGTGGTACTGCTCTTACTGCCAGGGACTGATGATGGTCAAGCCTTGTGGTGGCTACTGCAACGTGGTCATGCAGGGCTGTATGGCAGGTGTGGTGGAAATTGACAAGTACTGGAGAGAATACATTCTGTCTCTGGAAGAACTGGTGAATGGCATGTACAGGATCTACGACATGGAGAACGTCTTGCTTGGTCTCTTTTCGACGATCCACGATTCCATCCAATATGTCCAGAAGAATGGAGGAAAGCTGACCACCACAGTGAGTACCAATCTGCAGTTTTCTGAGGAATTGGGTCGTATTGGGGTGGGGCAGCCTGGCCAGCATCCAGTGCTGAGAGAGAGAAGTGAGGGAAGATCAGGGTGTAGGCAGAAATGATAGAGGGCTGAATGATCTCATGGAGCTGGACAGCACATTAAGACCACAGACTATGCAGGGGGCACGTGGGTGGCTCAGTCGGTTAAGCGTTCGACTCTTGACTTTGGCTCAGGTCATGATCTCACGGGTCGTGGGATCGAGTCCTGCATTGGGCTCTGAGCTCAGTGGGAAGTCTGCTTGAGATTCTCTCCCTCTGCCCCTTGTCCTGCTTGTGCAAGTTCTCTCTCTCACCCCACCGAAATAAATAAATAAATAAATCTTTTTTAAAAAGGCCACAGGCTATGGAATCTTAAGGCCTGGCTTGAGTTTTAGTCCCACTTACTTATCTGCTGTGAGACCTGGGGTGAATCATATCTTTATCTCTCATATGGCTGATGCATAAAATAAGGCTAAAAAGAATATCTTCGTCATAGGGAATAACATGTGTCAAAGCATTTAGCATGTGTGCAGTCCATGGTAAGTCTTCTGTAAATATTAGCTATCCTTCCCATTGCGATAGTCATTGTAATTCTCATGACAACCTGTGAGATTGGCGTAATCATCTCCATTTCATAAATGAGGAAACTGGAGCTCAGTGAAACTGTAACTCACCCCAGGGCACCAGCTCTAGTTAGTGAAGAGCCATGATCCAGAAATGGATCAGGTTTCCCTTTAATTTCGTTTGTCGCCATTTTTTCCGATTCTGATTTCACTCTCGTGCTCTTAATCGCATATATCACATCACCCTTTAGGGTAGTGACTTTAAACAGGAAGCCCAGCCAGAACCCACTGAGTCAGCGTACACAAGAACGTACATTTCGTGTCATTATCATTCAGGAAGGCAAAGCGTCTGTGTGTTCCAATGGTTGTTTCTGCAGCCTTGGCTATACCATTCTACCCCTGATGGGCTCTGTGATGGGGGCAGGACGGATCTATTACTGGACAGCATTTGGCTTGGTTTCAGTCACATTGCGCCTGCCAAGCTAGAGTGCATGCATTCAGAACCCCAGGAGGCAGCCATTTTCCAGCACAGAGCAGAGAACACTGCCAAGAGCTACCAGCAGATCTCACAAAGGTGGTCGTGACTGATCCCCAGATGCCGCCAGCTTGGTAGATGGAGGCGGCAAAATCCTATACTACACTACCGTTGTTGAACTCCAGCCACATTGCAGGGACTCTGCTGGCCAGTTCGCAGCAGTCCATGAGATAGGTCCTAATCTTGTCCCCATTTTACACAGGGGGAAATGAAGCTTAAAGAGGTTCAATACCTTGTGCCAGATCTCAAAGCTGTTAAGCGGAGGTGAGGGAACTGGGATTCAGACCCGGGCTGGGCTGGCTTGGTTGCCACAGTCTCTCACCTACACAGGGCAACCGCAGTGTACTCGGAGCCATTGCTTACCCAAAATGTGGTGAGCAGATTGGGCCATTTAGTCTCGCTTTAAACTCGGGAAATACAAAGCGATAGGGGTAATTGGTTTCTTTGGTGAATTAAACTAGGAAGGAGGACAGAAATGGTGAAATCCACAGCATGGCTACTCATGGAGCTACTCTAATTGCCCCATTCACAATGTTAGCCATTTAAAACACATTTACTGAGAAAATATTTTATAGTAAAATGAACAGAAATGTCCTATCTAACGATAGCATTCTTCAGTGGCTAATTATTCCCTTGACTGCTTTATAATTTGAGGCCAGATTCTAGGGCCTTCTACAGAAGTAAATCTCACAGAACTAGAAAAATGAAAAGTTGATGTGTTCCTAAGTTCCCTCACCTGATAGAGATTGAGGGCCTGCTATGTGTCAAACACAAAGCAAAAGTACCATGCATGTGGAGATGTCTTTAATAAGAGGAAAAATGAGGAGACAACATTAAAGACAGGGTATGGGAATGCTTAAAAGTTGCCTCTGATATTGGTCACTTCATGGCAACATAACAAATCTTGAAAACATGTGTTCTCCTCTAGTGCTTCAAAATACAAAAAGTAGGATGGGGGGAACTGGTAAGGGCTTAAGGGCACTGTTTTGATGGAGCTTTGGGCATAAAGGTTTCATTTAGTAAACATTTATTAAGCAGCTGCTTTTTCATGGCATTTTGCCAGGTGCTGGGTATTCATAGTTACCCTAGACATAGTTCTTAAGTCTTAAAAAGGTCAGTCTAATGGACAGACAGATGTGCAGCTGAATAAATTTCACTGTAGTCGCCATTTCACCATGATGTGAATGTTGGAAGGGCCATGAGAGATTACCTAGTCCAATCCCTTTGATCTACAAATGAAGAAATTTGGTTCAGGGAGGCTGGCCCAAAGTTATATAATTAATGGAAGAGCCTGAAGGACTGGAATCCAGGGTCTTCGGCTGCTTCAGCCTAGTGCTCCTCTTTCTACCATGCCAGTGTGTCTCCCATTAGACCGTCCAGACTAAAAGCCCCATTAGGATTTTGCAAAGAGATCATGAACTTAAATTGGATAGCTATTTCAGGGTGTGGGACCTGCTGTATTTTAGATGCCTACGTGTGCCTGTGTGTGCGCACTTGGGCGTATGCATGCACAGGCAAGCACGTGCCTGGAGGGGGAGTACATTTCGTGTCATTATCATTCAGGAAGAGAGGCCTTGGCTGTCAAGAGGTGCTCAGTGATGCAATCCCTTTCTGTTTTGGCCATTAAGGGCCTGATTGCTCCCAGCTCCCAGCTGCTTATGAGAGCGTGAAGTCCGCCTTCCCCAGGGAATGCCTGAACTGGAACAGAAAGCATATGTAAACTCTGTCTTATAACTGTTTTATGACCACCAGCTCTAAGTAATATATCCCAAATGGTGGGGGTGGGGGAATCATTGGCCAGGTGTGATCCAGCCCCTGTTCCATCCAGGCCAGAAAGGGGCTGGGCCATTTATGGGGGGTGAGGGGAAGTGAGGGTTGGCTGGACTGCAGAAGTCTATTCATATTAACAACCCTGCCGAATGCCCCAGAGCAAAAGCTGATTTAAAACTAAAGCATTAATGAGGTTCTGCTGTAGCACCTTCACCTTCCTGTTGTGATAAATTGCGAAATCCTGCCCATCCGTCCTGCTTGAGGTTAAGTTGTGGTGAGAGACCCCTTTGAAAATACGCTCTTTCTGAGTTATGATGAGACAGCCTTTTTAGCCAGCTACAAGCCACGCCATGAGTCCTACCATGGTGGGACTTTGCTCCTCGTTTTGGTGGCTCCCATCTACCCCAGATTATGAAGGGCATTTTGATCTTCTAAGTGAATGGGGAACTATTAAGTTTTTGTGAGTATGGCCTGTTAGTACTTTCGTTTTCCCTAGGATAGTTTTCATTTCTTCCACCTCCCCAGTGGGGAGATATTCCTCACTGACAGTTCTCCCGGAGGTGGTAAGCATCTGGTTCCCAAACTTGGCTCACCAATGCCATCACCTGTGGAATGTGTGCAACAGACTTCCGGAGCCTACCCCTGGGGATTCTGTGGGGGAGCTGGGTAGTCATAGACTTTGTCACTTTAAAAGTGCCCCCAGTTGATTCTGATACTCCTTTGGGAGCAAATCCAGCCATCTTGTTCAGAAGATTGGGTAAGGCCCAGAGAGTAGGAGTGAATGACAGTTACTGGGAATGCTAGGATCTCTGATTTCCCATCCATGAAATGGGGTTACTATGTGGAGATGAATTGAAATGACAGGTGCTTGCTTAAGCCTGGTCCAGTACACTTTCTACTACATTTTTCTAAGTGCCAGATGGACAATGAGTTCTTCTTAGATTTATTTTTAAGCGCCAGGACGTTTCATGTCAGTTTTGTCTAAGGAGGTGACTAAAATATTATGTGACAATGTGTGTGTGTGTGTGTGTGTGTGTGTGTGAGAGAGAGAGAGAGAGAGAGAGAGAGAGAGAGAGGCAGAGAGACAAAGACTGAGAGAGACTGAGAAGAGGGAGGAAAGAAAGAGAAGGAGACAGAAAACTCGTACTGAAATGTCCAAGACGGTTTAAATGATGGGACTGTAAACAGAAGCATCTTGACTCTTTATCTACATTTGTGAACTAGGTGAAATATCATGGTGCCAAGTGAGTACTGAGCAGGCTCTCAATCGCATTTGGGTGAGAGCATCACTGTTAAATTTATCAGCACATGATAAATGGCATGTCTTAGACCTTGAAGCAAATACAAATAAAAATATGTGAAATCATCAGTATGGATATTTTCAACATTGTCGATGTACCACAACCACGTTGTCAAATGTGACAGCCTTCTTTTATTTCTTATTTTTAAGATTTTATTTATTAGTTTATTTGACAGAGAGCAACACAGCTAGAGAGGGAACGCAAGCGGAGGTGGGGGGGGTAGAGGGAGAAGCAGGCCTCCCACCGAGCGGGAAGCCCAATGTGGGGCTTAATCCTGGGATGGGATCGAGCGGGACTCTCAGATCATGACCTGAGTTGAAGGCAGATGCTTAATAGACTGAGCTACCCAGGCACCCTGCAACAGCCTTCTTTTAAAAACGCAATTGTTTTTATTCAGAAACCATTTCAATTGTCATTACCACCTACCAGTGTACGGATGGGAGGCATAACCATGGTGCATTTCCTATCCGTTGCTTAAATGATTAATAATCAGCCCTTTGGGTGTTTACTGCTCTCCCAGAAAGTTTCCCAAAAGTCTCTATGCTTTCATTTACTTTCTGTGACCCCCATAGTCATTTCTCACATAGCCTCACGTGGCTGTTTGCACTATCAGTTTTCCATTTGTACTCATGTACTTTATTGATTCATCTCAGAATTTCTCGACATTAGCGCCTCCTTCTCCCACAAGTTCATTACCTTGGCTCGTTATATGCTTCACTGGACGTTGGGCACAATTGTAACCTTTCCTACCACCACTCCTCCTCCCCATCTTTCCTCACTGTGGTATTTATTTTAGCATGATCTGAAATAGGACTCATTTCAGGAAACACTGATGAGCACCCAATTGCCAAGGCCCCATGATAGACACTGGGAGCCGCCAAGAAGTGGCTAAAAGATGACCGTGACTCTGGTACTGCGATCAGGGTCGCTTGGCTAGCGGGGAGCCATGCTAACACCTAAAGCCAGACCTGTGAGGCTCCAAAGCTCATGCTTTTAACCGTCACTCTGTGGCTCTCTCAAATACTTCCCCTCTGTCTTCACCAGAATCTCCATTCCCTGAACACAGGCTAACTTGGTTCTTACCATCTTATTTAATACCCTGTCTTACGATCCACTGCTTTTTCCAGCCGCACAGTCAGGTTTTGCATTCATTCTCCCTCCTTGGAGACTCTTTTAGTCTTCATAACACTTAAAGGCACAGAGTGTTTCTAGGGGAAGAAAGACTGTGCCGGTGATGAAAGGGCCAGCAATACAGCGGAACGACTTGGCCTAGAATCTGTGTGAGCAGTGCCAGTGATGAGGAATAGCTCCTCTTCCCGTGGCAATGTTTGGAATCTGCCCGTTAGACCAACAGATGGTTTTTAATGCATTTGCCTTCTATTCTGCCCCTTCACCGTATGTCCGGTGTGCGTTAAGGAGTTTCCTCAGCCAGGAACACTGTGTACTGAGAACCTAACCTATTCCAGTCTCCAAGTATGTCCATTTCCTTTGCTAGGATTTCGGAAGGTATCTGTGGCAAAGTCAGTATTTATGTGTGCTGGGAAGCTCTGGGGAAGATTCTCTGCTGATCCTCAACAATAATTCACTCTATCAAATTCTTATATTCTGCTGTCTGTGTGAGTGACTGTAACTCATCAGAATTTCCAAGATGAGACCTCCCTTCGTCTCCGCTTTGAAGGCTGAGGTTATTTCTCAGGTGTCAGAATGTCAGTGTTTCTCTGCTGGTGCCATCACTTTGGACTTTGATTTTTTTTTTAGTCCCCGATAGAGATACATTGTCTGAATTCATACAAGCTGTTTTCAGTACAAAGTGGTTTCAAAGTGATAGAAAACAAGTTAAATGGCTCACGACCTAATTAGTGTCTGCAGGTCAGCATCAAGAACTGTGGTAAGCAACTTTATTTGCATGAGGTCCATTTCTAGAAAGACAAAAATGTTTATAGGCTGCCATTCTTTCTTCATGCACAATAAAAATAGCTTTAGTGGTTCAGTGGGGGGAAATATATAGTTTTTAAACATAGATTACCTACTTATTGAAGAGAAGAATACAAATGAAGAAATTGGCACCACTTTTAGGCAGTAAATGTTAATTTCGGGGCACGTTTCAAACAGTGGTCACATGGGAGAAATTTTTGTATATGCTTCATCCTGAAATTATATATATTATGGCTCATATTAGGAAATTAGGCAGGCCCTTCACGAATCTAGAATTACCCTTACCTTGGCAAGAAGTGGCAGCGTGAGTATCAGTGGTTCTCTGCGTTCTGAATCTTTATAAAGAAGTTTTTCCTTTTTGTGATCTGTGGACTGGTGTCACAAGACCATGCCCTTAGGAGCTGTGACAGGTTTGCGCCCTAAGTGAAAGGTAACAGGTTCATTGGCCACGCAGTTTCATAGATCCTGGTTAAAGACAGCAGACTCCCTGTCTCAGGGATGACGAGTGGTTTATTTCTCACCGCCGTAGTGACAGACCCCCGAGCCCCGATTCCCACGGGATAAGGCAAAGAGGACCAGATGAGTCCCGCACACACAGTGAGCTGCGATGTAGGAGCAGAGTCTTGAGCTGTGGAAACTGAAATCTTTGATAATAGGTAGTGAGGCTGCCTGTTCTTTTCTCCAAAGGAAGGCACTGTCTCTGTCTTCCAAGGCTGTCCACTATTCAAGGGTACTGGAAAAAGAGGCTGGGGAGGAAGTGCCTGTGTGTATATGACAGGCAAAAACCCAGGACACCCATGGAAAATTGACTAGCAACACGGGATTCCCCCAAACTTGGGTGGCTACAAGAACCCTCAAGCTTACAGTGCTTTGGAAGGATCGAGCAAGGCAGTTAGAAGTTGTGGAAGACGCTGCGCTAGGCTCTGACCAGTTGGCCGAAAGGCAAGGCTGTGTGCCCCCTGTTGGAGGGGAGCAGAAAGCACACCCAAAGACAAAACAGGCAGTCCATCTTTGCCCGCCCCCCCCCCCAGACTACTTCAGAAACTATGCAAGAGGCACCTGACTCGCCTTAGGGGTAAGCTGTGCTGCTTGGGGTCTTCAGCTCCTACTCCCCTCCTCTCTCGCCTTTGCTCTCCATGCTGTCATTTCTTTTCTTGCCTGTTCAGGCTCTGGGGTGGGGAGATTTGTATCACTAAGCAGCTCGGCCAAGTGAGGTTTTCTCTCTCACTGCACTTTTAAGGGGGCCATCCCACCCTAGGACTTACTGGAGGACTGATTGGTCCTCCGAGTCTATTTGAAAAGGTTAGGCAGTCAGGCATATGCGCCCAAGTGGGCAAAAGTCCACAAAGATTACACTCCGTGACCTGATCTTCCGAGAATCTTTGTGCTCTCAGCTTTGCATGTGAGGGGAGTCCCAAATGCCTTTTCTGTGTTGAGTGGCCAGGGAATGGGAGCGCAGGGAGAGCAGCCTTGTACCTGGGGCGGGCAGACAAGCCCCCCAGATGCTTGCTCCCTCTCCATTGCGACGCTGAAGCATCCCCAGAAAACATGGAGTCCTGTACACGGCGTGATTCCCCTCCCCCCCATGCAGGCTTACTCTTGGCAACTGTAGCGTGACACCATCCACTCACAATAACACCGCTGCCACCTTGCTCAGGTCTCCAGCGACAAATGCTTTCTGCTGGGACTGTTTCGGAACAAGCAGTCTCCCCGCCTCCATCCAGAAAATCAAAAACATATTTTGAACACCACAGAGGCATGCTGAAATGAAGTTATACTGCAGTACAGCAATTTCCTCGGGTGGGGGTGGTTATAATTTTGCTGTAATCAAGTGTTTCACCAAAAGGGCAAAGATGGGGGACTTTGGGGCGGATTTCTTCTAGCACGTTGCAGCTTTTATAAGGTAAAATGCAAAGCCTCATGATTAGCTGCTGGCACAGTTTTCTGAGTGCTGATACCGGGGCTTACAGTTTACCACTCCTTTCCTTGTAGGGGGGGATGCTAATAGGGTAAGACAAATAATCTCTGTTATGGTGAAAATACAGACTTCTTAATGTCCTTTTAAAATGTCCCTTTGGGCACTGGGGTTCAGAATTCATTAGACGTCTCCAAAGCGATGCTGGAATGGACATGAAAGATCTTATTGGGGTGATGGAATGTTCTAAAAGTGGTTTGTAGCGATGGTGGCACAACTTAAGTCAATTTAATAAAAATCATTAAATCGTACACTTGACATGGGAGAATTGTACAAATCCAAAAATACGCCTCAATAACGTTGTAAAAAAAGATTTCATAAAATAAAAAACTGTGGAATTAATATATAAAGCATTTCAAATACAGCAACATATAAGCACACTATAAAACAGCTAGTAAAACAATACTTGTATAAATATTAACCATATCATTCAAATAAATTACTATATAAAGTAAAACAGAAACAAATAAAGGCAAATGCTGGAAGCTAGAAGACCAAAAAAAAAAAAATGTCCCTTTGGGAAGTGCATAACCCAGCAAGGGTGCTTTCATATTTCATATGGGGGTGGGGGGTGCGGGAGGGTTGATGCTGCCTTCTTATTACCCAATTCAAATCCTTTCGGAAGAATATTCAGAAAGTGAATTAATTTTTCCTTTTTTCATTCCACTCAGAATGCCTGAGACAGATAAAGTAGGAAACGGAGTCATTATATTCGGGCACTGTCTATTATCATTTACTGACTGAGAATCTATCTAAGCCTTGCTGCTTTTTGCAGATAATTAATTTTGTTCCTAAATGTAGGGAAGAGTGATTGTAATCAGTCTGTTTGTACTTGCAGCCACAAATAGACCCCATGAAAGATATGCAGTGCAAATAAACCTCATAAAATATGCAGCCCAGGCATGGCTTGAAGTTAATGTGCCGTCTTTTTTTTAAAGAAAAAAATTGTATGTATGATTTTTGAAAGTCGTTCTTGGTATTCTTATGTGGTTAATAGATGAAGTCCTCTTTTTCTAACTCAAGCCCACACTCTGAATTATTTTTATCATGAAATCTCATAAACTACAGCTCAAGGGGACTTTGATTTGGCGTGGAAATCAACTCATCAACATACACCTATTTCTGAGTTCTGCGTGTGGGTTGTTCTCATGCTTCTAGAAAATTATGAATAATCAGATCAAAGTTTGAGGTTCAGGTTCATGGGATGAAACCCAAGCATGTCATCGTGAAGGACTCCCTCTAAACTCTTTAGAAAGAGTTTTTGTACTTTTTTTCTGGCCGCCCAACAGCCTCTGTTCTAAGCCTGTCCCTTGTCCCTCTCCCTCATAGTTGTACCTCGCTCAGTGTCTTATGCGTTTAGTCCCTGTAGTCGGTTGAAAATGATGTTTAATCATGGTTCTGTCATCCTGGGAAGCCCATTTCTGCGTCTGCTGATTCTCTAATGTGTTCCCTCTCCTGAGAAGCAAACTCAGTCCACTTAGCCAAATTATATATCATCAGAAAACACTTCAAAAAGGTTATCAAGGGCAGAGATCTTAGTCCCCGTGGTGCAGGTGGAGGAGGACATATTTAAGTGTACGTGGGACCTTTTCCTGCTTCTGCAGTTGCCCGCTGTGCAGGTATGGTGGAAATAACATCAACCCAGGAATCAGAACAGGGAAGTGGCCTGGGGGAAGTGCATTCATCTGTACACGAGTGTGACCCCGGGACACTTGTTGTGTGCCACACACAGTTCTCAGTTCTTTACACAAACTGGCACACTTAGTGCGGACGACAGACCCGATTAGGTAGGAATTGTCAGTGACGGCCATTTTCCAGGTTCAAGAACGGAGGCAGGGAGGCTTGCAAGTAGGTGTCAGCCGCGGGGCCATTTCAGTGACTCTCTCCGCTGCCAGGGCTCCCAAGGCTCCTCTCTTGCCCAGGACCAGAGCCTGTCTCACACCAGGTAGACAGAGCCTGGCTCCTGCTTCAGGTGGGCACCAGCTGACACGGTGGACGCGACAGGAGGGGGAGCCAGGAAGTTGCCAGGGGGCTCGCATCCCTGCCCGCTCGCTCAGTTCCGATTCTTCCCATTTCCTCCATGTGACCTTGAGAATAGCACGGAAACTTCCAGTGGGCTGAGGTTTTTCTTCTCTGCTCTTCCTCACACTTGTGTTAATCTTAATTAGATTTTTCTAGATCTGCTTGGAGCTCAGGCTCCCCCCAGGATCAAGGGCTATTCCATTTTTTACTTTTTCTTAAAAAAAAAAGTCCATTCCTGGTGATCTTGGGTTGGAAATATACTTAAAAATATATATGGTGCCCCCATTTCCCCCCTTTCAGATCAGAAATTCAAAGAATAGTGCAAAATACTAAGCATTGTGGTTTTCTTATTCTGCATTAAAACCCTGCAATGATTTCTTTCCAAACATGGGAGGAGTTCTGGGATAACTGTGTTTCTGATTTACTCCATTGTCCCGTTTGCCTTAAATTCTTCATGTAAAATTAATGGGCTTCGTCACTGTAGCAACCTTGGAGTAGATTTTTTTTTTACAATTATGAACACTTTAAATCACATTTGAACAGTCTCTTCACAAGTTTCCTGGTCATAAAGTTTTCTAGACCAAAGAAGACACTCAATTAATGTCCTTACTCTGATTTTAAAAAAGCAATAATTATGATAAATTGGCATACTCAAACCTGACAGAAAGTATAGAAGACATGTTACATTCCTTCCAGTATGAAAAGGATGTTAACAAGCTCCAGATCACAGAGGGTAGAAGAAGTCGCACTGGTGGAAACATTTCCCTCACACATCTGTGTTTATCAAGTTTTAAAGTCTGTTTCCTCCCCAACCATTTCTTCTGAATCTGTAATCCATTGATTGAAGAAAATTAATGCATAACTCAAACTGCTCTGCTGTGAAAAGCCCCATTCAGAATTGTCTCGGCTCTAGTTATCATTGACCAAAGAGTCTTTGAGATACCAGGAATAATAAATTACAACAAGCACCCATTTTTAATAGCGCCATATGAGATTTTTAAGAGCCAAGCTCTGGAGATGGAAAGCCTGTCAATACCCTGTACGGGAATGGGTCAGCTTGGTGTTGCAAGGAGCACAGTAAAAGAAAAAAAAAAAAAAAAGGTTGTGCAGTAGAAAGAACTCAGGCTTCAGGGTTAAAGATGTAAATCTCTACCCAGCCATCTGTTAACTTAGTGACCTGGGGCATAGAGCTTCATCTCCCTGGATCTTTGCTGCTTTATCTATGGAATGGGGATACAAATGCCAAACTCTGGGTTCGGGGTGGGGGTGCCCGGGTGGCTCAGTTGGTTGAGCCTCCGACTCGTAATTTCGGTGCAGGTCATGATTCTGGGGTTGTGAGATCAAGCCCTGGGTTGGGCTCCACACTTAGCACACAATCTGCCTGAGACTCTCTCTCTCCCTCTCCCTCTCCCCCATAGCCCCCACCCCGTTCACACTCTTGCTCTCTCTCTCGTAAAGAAATGAAATCTTTTCTAAAAAGAAAGCCAGCCTTGGAGAACCACTGTGAAAATTGGCAGTAATTCCTAGTGTGCAGTAGCTCTGTCAAGTCTGACACAGAACATGATGCATCCCCTATGCTGGAAGACCGAGTGGCCTTTCCTTTCTGGGTTTTCCCTCACATGGGGCGGTTCATCTCTGCGCTCCTCTCGTTAGCCGCACCAGCACCGGTAAATATTTAATGAGCTCTTGTGGCCAAAACCCTATGCCTGGGGCGGGCAGCACAGTTATCAGCAAGCCATATCAAGAAACTAAACCAGTGGGTTGCAGCCGAATTTCTGGATTCTTTGCCTAATGTTAGGGCAGCTGTTTCGGGGGAGACCACATTCATCCTGAAGACTTGAAGTTCCTACTAGACATCTGGGAAGTCCACATTCATCCTGAAGACTTGAAGTTCCTACTAGTCTTTGCACGTAGAGGTTGGGGTGGCCTTGAGCAGGTTTGTTTGGCCTCTGCTTCCACTGGCCCAACTCTGTCATTGAAAATCATGTCCCCTCCGGATGCTCAGGTGACTTGATTCCCAGCAAGGCAGGACAGGTTGAACACACAAGTTTCCTAGCTGCTCACAGCGGGCTTCAGAGGAGACTCGTGAATGAAGGGCAGTGCGATAGCTCTAGATCCCCGAAGGGGGTTTTGAGCGTTTATCTTCTTTGGCTCTGGTTTAGTGCTGAAATCCTTGGGAGGGGAGGGAGGACTCAAGCTGTGTTTCTGGCTCCCTTGTTTTCTTTTTTTATTTTATTTTATTTTATTTTATTTTATTTTATTTTATTTTATTTTATTTATTTGACAGAGAGAAACACAGCCAGAGAGGGAACACAAGCAGGGGGAGTGAGAGAGGGAGAAGCAGGCTTCCCGCCGAGCAGGGAGCCCGATGTGGGACTCGATCCCGGATCTCCGGGATCATGCCCTGAGCTGAAGGCAGTTGCTTAACCAACTGAGCCACCCAGGCATCCCATGGCTCCCTTGTTTTCGAGTGTGTATGGTACAGTATAATGCTAAATTGCTTTTACTGGGTACCCCTGTTAAATGATGATTAAATTTAGGTTGATATAAAAATGAACAGATATCTATTACATATCTTTGGGATAATTTATCACTCTTTCTTTTGATGGAGGGAAAGAAGAGGAAACAAAGGGAGTTTGGGGAAGTAAAAGGAAGATGGGAAATGAATCAGATTATTTGGAAATGGTTTTTTGTCCGAGGTATGTGTCCTCTGCAGTTTTTGGCTTAATATAATCATTGCCCTAGTCAAGCTAGTACTATACAGACAAGTCACAATTTTCAGATTTTAAAAAATGCAGAAAAACACAGGAGCGCCTGGCTGGCTTAGTTGGTAGAGTATGTGGCTCTTGACTTCGGGGTTATGAGTTCAAGCCCCATGTTGGGTGGAGAGATGACTTAAGGAAATTAAAAAAAATGCAGAAACATACAGTATATATCAACTATGATTTACTTGCCATTCTCTTAAACCAAGTATCAGTTTTAGTGTGTGAGGCTACCATTCTCCCCTCATCCCCTAGTAAACAATTTCTTACATGGAGTAGGTGTTTAGTTCTCTTAAATCAAGCTAAAGGGGAATGGAGTTTCTGCTTGGGATAATGAAGATCCATTAAGAGTACAGGGAACATGAATCTCCACCCACAACACCAGGAGTATACGAAGTACATTTATTATTATTTTCTTGCTTTCTCTTTTTAGGCGATAGACTCTTTTCCTGCTCCTACACCTCCCCCGCCCCCTCCCCTAGTATCAGCATCCAGCACCAGAGCGATGCATTTGTTAAAGGTAGTGATCTACATGGACACATCATTATCACCCAAAATTTGTGGTTTACATTAGGGATCACTCTTGGTGGTGTAAATTTTGTCAGTCTGACGAATGTATAGTGAGGCATTATAACACACAGAGGAGTTTCAGTGCCCTAAAAATCCTGTGTTCTGCCTTTTTATCCCTCCCTTCCCCTCTAACCTTCAGCAACCACTGATTTTCTTACTGTCTTTATGGTTTTGCCTTTCCCAGGATGTCATATGGTTGGAATCATACAACATGTAGCCTTTTTAAATTGGCTTCTTCCACTAAGTACTATGTATTTCAAGGTTCCTCCATGCTTTTTCATGGTTTCGTAGCTCATTTTATCTAATGCTGAATAACATCCCGTTGTCTGGAGCATCTTTTTTTTTTCTTCTAGGTTTGAGGAACTTTTTTTTTTATTCTTTCAGTGTTCCAAGATTCATTGTTCATGCCCCACATCTTATAAATCAATTTAATTTCAACTCCAAATCTTTGTTCCCATTGGGTTAGTGCTAAACTCCACCTCATTACCTTTTTTTAAAAACAGCTTTGTTGGGATAGAATTCGCAGAGAATACATTCACCAATTTATCCATTTAAAGTATACAGTTCAGTGGCTTTTAGTATATTCATGGAGTTGTGTGTCCATCACCAAAATCAATATTAGAACAATTTTAGAATTCCAAAAGAAACTCTATACCAGTTACCTGTCACTTCCCGTTCCCCATTTCCCTGACCCTGGCAACTGCTAATTTATTTTCTCTGTCTATGGATTTGTCTATTCTGAACATTTTTTATAAATGAAATCCTACAATCTGTGTCTTCTTGTGTCTAGCCTCTTTCACTTAACATAACATTTTCAAGGGCCATCCATGTTGTAACACATATGAGTACTGCATTCCTTTTTTGTGACTGAGTAATATTCTATCATATGGATAGACCACATTTTCTTTATCCATTATCAGTTGATGGACATTTGAGTTGTTTCCATTCTTGGTCATTTTTCATAGTGTTACTAAAATCATTCATGCAAAACCCTTGATGTGGATATATGTTTTCATTTCTCTTGGAAATATACCTAGGAATGGAATTGCAGGTCATATGGTAACTCCAGGTTTAACCTTTTGAGGAATTGCCAAACTATTTCCCAAAGCAGCTGAACTATTTTACTTTTCCCCCAGCAATATATGAGGGTTCCAATTTCTACACATCCTCACCAGCAATTGCTATTATCTGTCTTTTTTATTATTATTATAGCTATCCTAGTAGGTTTGAAGTGGTATCTCATTGCAGTTTCAATTTGTGTTTTTCTAATAACAAATGACATCGAGTAATTTTCATGTGCTTATTGGCTACAGATGTGTATCTCCTTTGGTGAAAGGTCTATTAAGATCCTTTCCTAAATCTTTAATCAGGTTGTCATTTCGTTGTTGAATTATAGGCATTACTTATGTGTATTGAATACTAGACCGTTATCAGATATGTGATTTGCAAATATTTTTTCCATAAGGTGGGGTGATTTTTCACTTTCCTAACAAATGTTCTTTAAGACATAAATGTTTATGATTTTGATGAAGTTCAATTTATTTGTTTTTGTGTATATGGCATATCTAAGAAACCATTGTCTAATTCAAACTCATGAAAATTTTACACCTGTGGTTTCTTCTATGAATTTTTATAGATTTAGCTCTTACATATAGGTCCATCATCAATTTTGAGTTAATTTTTTACGTTTATTGTGAGGTAGGGGTGCAACTTTATTCTATTGCTTGTGGATACCTAGTTGTCCCAGCTCCACTTGTTGAAAACAGTGTTGTTCTTTCCCCATTGAAGGGTCTTGGCACCTTTGTCAAAGTGAGTGGACTGTAAATGTATGGGTTTATTTCTGGACTCTCAATTCTGTTCCATCGATCTAAATGTTTATCATTATGCCAGGACCATGCTGGTTTGATTACTCTTGCTTTGCAGTAAATTACAAAACTGTGAAGTGTGGGTCTTTCTACTTTGTCGTCTTCCAGATTGTTTTGGCTATTTGGAGTCCCTTGCGATTCCATTTCAATTTCATAAGCAGCTTGTCAATTTCTACAAAGAACTCAGCTGGGATTTTGATAAGGATTGCATTAAATCTGTAGATCGTTTGGGGGAGTATTGCCATCTTAACAATATTAAGTCTTCTATGAACATGGAATGTCTTTACATTTATTTAGGTCTTCTTTATTTTTTTTTTGTTTTGTAGTTTTCAGTATACAGGTTTTGTACTTCTTTTGTTAAATTTATTCCTAATATCATAGCTTTGTTATTATAAATGGAACTGTTTTCTTTTTTCTAAAGGTTTTGTTTATTTGAGAGAGAGAAAGAGAGAGAGAGAGAGAGAGAGCGCACACTTAGGGGAAGAAGGAGAGAGAGAGGGAGAAGCAGGCTTCCTGCTGAGCAGGGAGCCTGACATGGGGCTCAATCCCAGGATCCTGAGATCATGACTTCAGCCGAGGCATATGGTTAACCAACTGAGCCACCCAGGTGCTCCTGGAATTGTTTTCGTTTCTTCTCTTCTCT